>CAJHQP010002596.1:0-82626 GCA_905132765.1 Moricandia arvensis
TGAGTTATTTGGTTTTTGGTTAGGTTCTATTCAAAATCCTAGTCATTGATATGAAACAAGTCTCTTTTCTGTAAACATCTTAGGAAGAGCCCTAGCAATGACTTGTGCTGATGGTGAATTTTTGGTAGTTTTATTGTTGTTTATTATTGGCTAGTAGTAAATAAATTAATGCCAATCAGCTTAAAATTGACAGATAAACACAGCTCATCAGACTTAATAATTGCTTTTGACTATATTTTATTGTTTTTAAACACTACTAGATACCATAAAGTAGTATTTCTTTTGTTTTTAAATCCAAATCTAAATCGCATAATTTTTGTATAAATACATTCATATAACGTCTATCCAAACATAAAATGTTCACCCGCAGAATTTCAAAACTGTAGAGAAAAAATATTTATCTCTGGGTCTTTTTCTCCACTATTGACAGTTAAAAGAGATGAAGAAGTGGAATTACGCGAAGTTAATAACTTTAGGTTTATTGTGTCTCTTCTTAATGATTCTTCTTTTGGCATTTCAAGGTTCAATTCTTGTTCCCCTTTTTTAATACTCTTTGGTCTTATAGTGACTGATGCATATGATACATATGCATTTAATTAGGTATATCAAGAGCTGAAGATCATCAACATGTTCATGCGGCAATCGGAAACAAGGACATCTCGATGGGACGAAAGGTATATATTTACATGTGAAACTGTAGTTTAAGTAAAACTTATATGCCAGTACCAAATAGTGGTTTAGAACATAAATTTCCCACACATTTTGTTTTTGTAAATATGTGTGTGTGTGTGTGTGTTATAGTGATATCATAATTAGGTATATCAAGAGTGATTTGTTTTCATTTGCAGTTAAATGCTTTGAAATCGAAAACCGAATCAATGAAAATGATGGGACAGAAAAGGGACGGGTCTGAGTATTTAGATCAAGGGCCCAGAGATTTACTGGAAACTATGCACAAGGATTATCCTAATCGATCTAAACTAAAAAGAACGACTCCCATCCACAATTAAGGGCTGCGTAGTAGTCATTAATAAGTGCCAGATTAAGGTTTATATATTACTTTGTCTTTTGTCTATTTCTGAAAGATGTATGTTTATGTTTTTACACATATTAAAAAACATAATAATTTTTATAGTAAATATGTTTTGTATTTAGTTATTTACCAATTTTCCATAATTTTAAACTAATTATTTTCAAAATTACAATTGAATTATTTTTTGAAGTTTATATTTCACCCTTATTAACTAGTAAAATTTTCATAAGAAACTTTAAACAAACATCTTTTGAAATAATTTGTTTATGATCATTTAGCTTCTAGGAACAAAGAGAATATTAAACTAAAAAAATCAATGATAAAAATTATATTTGATGTTTTACTTTACTATACAAGAACATCTTTAAATTTTTCATGGCTACAAGCCCAAAACAAAACAAAAAGGTCAAAAAGATTTGCACATGGAAAGACTTGAACCCAGCTCCAGTGACAGAAGCACAAAATATTTTTATTGGGGGGTATAAAATTAAATTTAAAATATGATATCAAAAAGGTATTTGTTAATTACAATATTATTTTAATTTACAAACATATTCTTGGTTCATCTATGATTTGAAACCTTTTCACCACTGTTTTCATGTGTTATTGATGCAAACAAATCATTCTAAATAAAACAAACTAAACAATCATTTACAAATTGATTTCCATTTCGGTTAGGCAAAACTGTCTTCACAAACTTTATTTTAGAAAACATTTCTCGTCGGTTGCTACGAGTTAATACTAACTTCAAAAGTTTGTAAACTAAAGAATGTGCAAAATTTTTATGTGTTTCCACCATCAAACGAGAAAGATCTCCAAAACTTAAATCGACTATCCACTCTTATATTATCAATGTATATGTCAAGTTGCTGCTCAAAAGAAAAACGCTCAATTTAAACAAAAATTTCTGGGATAAAACTCAAATCAATTTTATCATCTTCTCTTTGTCAAACAACTTGAAGGAATTTGTAAGACTTAAGGAAGCCATACAAAAAGGAGTTGGGTGTTTACCTTAGTAAAACGATCATTGAACTTTTGGAGCTGCAAATCAAGAAAAACATTTAAGCAACTGATCTTGTAATGATGTAAATTGGTCATGTTGCTTTTCTTTCTTTGACTCCTTGAATCAACAATCTCGTCTTCCATCATGATCATTTCAATATCATGTTTCTTATAAGAAGAAGAAACTCTAACCATAAGGGAGTCCCATTATCTCTAAGCTTTTGTAGTTCTCGCTTAGTTGACTAAACCAATAAAACAACATTCAGAATTTCTTGATGTTTTTGTTGCAAGGCCATGGATAAATTTTCGTTAGACCCGAAACAAACAGCATCAATTGCATATAGAAGAAAAAAAAAATACAAAAGTACTTAAGAAAACCATATGCTTGTCGTTTCTTTGAGTTATCATAGCCTTGCTTCTGGATATACTCAAGCATCTCAATAACAATTGAAAACAACTCGACCAAACACACTAATTTCTTATGATGAGAACCCCAACAAGTATTTGTTGGCCTTGGAAGAGAACACTCTTCATTCTTCCTTTTTCCAATGCTAATTTCACCACTGCTAATTCCCTTTTCAATATTGTCATGGTATTTTTCTCTAAGCATATCTTATCATTTCCAAGAAGCTCCAATTATATTCAATAATGTAGAAATATATAAAAAATTCACCAATTTCGAAATGTTTCTTCGCGACTGCCACTACAACCAACTGAAGCAATGTGCAAATAAATGAACATAATAGCTTGAACTATTTTCCTTTAAAATCAAAGACCAGAGACCATTGAATTCAGAATTCGTATTACTCGCTCCATCATAACCTTGTCCTTTTACATTTTTCAAGATCAATCTGTACTTAGCAAACAAATCATCAATAGCTAGCTTGAGTGTCAAAGAAGAAGTTTCTTTTACACGAACCACACCATAAATCTTTCTTTGATTGTTCCGTTTTTATCGAAAAAGCGCAAGACAACAACCATTTGTTCCTTGTAAGAAATATCAGCATATTCATCCACCAATAGACCAAAAACGTGATGATCAACTTGTTCGATAATAGATTCATAACTTATTCTGCAAACAATGCACAATATCTTTCTGAATCGGTGGAGAAGTTTTGGTTATTTTTTGGAGCATTTTCAAAACAACCTTACTATCTAGAAGCATCAACTAAAGCATTCAACCGAAGAAGATATTCATTTTTCACAACATTATCATGCTTGTAAAAAGCTTGTGCAATGGAATGCTTTTGCTTCATCAAAGAGTCACACATCTTAACATCAATACTGTGAAAGCTATTCATACCACCCACATGAGAAGCTAATCTCTTAGACTTATTCCAACTAGAAAAATCTTCAATCACAAACCTATCATTCCCGCCTTGCTTATGTATATTATCTCTAAACAAGTAAAAACACAAGCAGTAAGCTCTATTGTCTCAGTGATTTCCAATCATCTTTGTCGAAAAATTATGATCATAGGGTTTACAAGGACCCCTAGTTAGGTATTTGAGTCTTACCTCATCTCTTTGATTTGAATAATATGCTGTAATTTTTTCCCTTTTAGCAGGATCCCATGGCAAATCATCCAAATTGTCTTCGGGTGTCGGTATGAATGGTATTTTAAGAAAAACTTTCATAGATTTGTATAACAAAAAAGATATTATGTTATTAGTTTACATCAAACTTAAATTAAAAAAAAAATCAAATACTAAAAATAATCACGTTCGTCATGTAGAGTGAAAGGAAGATGAGAGCACTTATACTTTTAATTTTAGGCTTTTTAATTAATGAGCTTTAAAACTATTAAGTAGGCTTAAATATAATTTGTTTTCTATATTTTTAAGTAGCTATATTATTTATCAACTACCATACACACACACATATATGTATATATATATATACGATCATAGGAAAGACATAAAATAAGGTAAGAGAGGAGGATTATTAATACAACTGAATTCTAATGACTTTAATCAAAACCCATTCATCGCGGTATAGTCTTTAATGTTAGAATTCATAACTTTAATGTAAACTTGAATTTTATAATCAAAATGAAAGACACATAGGTCATATAAGAATATAAAATATTCTTACATTCTCTCACTTGACCTTTGTGTCACCTTAAGGGTTCAATAACTTTAATGTGCATTTTTACGTCAAGTTCACTTAATCCTTATTAAAACTAGAAATGATTGAATCATGGCGGTTGTATGTCATTTTACCGACATAGTCCCTTCTATGTATCGCAAACCAATTCTAACTTTATATTATCTTTATATGAGAATTTTTAAAAATATATATATTTATCATATGTATCTTTGAACCTTAAGTGTATACACATCTTTTAATGCTAACATATTTACTAAATCAGAAACTTAACTTTAAGTGAATTCGTAGGTGTCAAATACTTAATGAGCATTTCATAAAATATAATAGCAAGACTTTATCTATAATATCCATACATTCTAAATGGCCATTGAACGCCTAGAATGGTAAACTTTTATTTTGCGGATATGCTATCATTATATCATTTTTTATGTACTAAAATGACACTCTATATTTTGAACTTCTTTAACAAACAAGTACTTTAACTTAATGTGTTTAACACCATTTCTATACTTGTCATCCTTTCAAAAAAAGACATATGCGAAATAATCACCATAAACTCTCAGCGACTTAGCTATAATTAATGTCGACAATTCAAAGGCTTGAGATAAAAGTTTGCAGCCAGTATTCATGAGATGTGACCTCAAAGCATGTCACAATTCACTTTAATAATGGAAGTACCAATTGAGGTGACTAGAATGAAGTGACTCGAACGAGCTATATCTTTATGTTTTTAGCTATAGAACTTAAGTTGTAAATTTATTTAATGTAAAATTTTTTGCTCTAACTTTATAAATCACTATTTTATTCTACAAATAAAGCTTTTTACAACCACATTTTAATTATCTAGAGATTTTTTGCTATAGATTTTTTATTTAAAATGAAACCCTGATTGGTTAACCTATATGGCTTTATGCTAAATTTTAGTTGTTTATAGCATATACAACTACAACCAATCACCCCCAAAATTGTTAAATCTTTTTTGTTGCGAAAAGGGAGTGAGAAATGAAAAACGATAAATGTTTTGTGAGCCAAACTCATGACCGGGTTTGTCAGTTTAAAAATAATATATATGTGCAATCGTTAATGAGACTTTAAACTTGCATAAGCATCTTGTTTAGCACCTCCAACGATGAGAAACTTTTTTTGTTCAAGCCAATGGTGAGAAACTTAAAATTAGTCTCTAAAATAATAAAATATTAATAGTTTTATATAATGAAATCATTGAATTATATTTTAATTTTAAAATGATCGAACCATTTATAGAGAAAGTCTCAAAAATTTCATGGGTTTCTGAAAGTTTCTATAGTAGGAATTTTTAAGAGATTCTCACTTTTCTCTACTAATTTTCAGTATATTAATAGTAAAAGACTCATTTAAAGATTTCCATTAAAGATCCTCCTATTTTTAAGTTGTCCAAAGAATTACAAGAAAGTCAATCCAGAACCGTAAGAGCATCCACAATGGTGTTACACATTGTGGATCCTTAACTATTCACTTTTTTCATTTTATTAAAAAAAGAATATTCCAACCAATCGCGGGCCACCATGTGTTATGGGGCCCCGCAAACAGTGTAAGGATCAATCCATATTTAGAGATTTTAAAGATCGAATCTTTAACTTTTAGTGGGGTCCACCGATCATTTAATTATTTTTTCCCTAACGACTCCTTTTAAGGATCCTCCATTATGGGTGCTCTAAGGGCCCCCGCAGTGGTAATAGTTTAGAGGAGTTTCTTCAGTTTTAATTAATATAATATTCATAAAAATATGAAAGAAGGTAGAAAATAAAGAGAGAGATAGAAAGACGTACATTTTTACAGAGATGCCAAAGTAAACGTGAGAGACTAATTGAAAATGTGTCATTTTCTAATTAGTTATTTTTTTGTTTTCAAAATTTAATTACCATAATATTTTATATTAATATAATTTGTATAAGGTACTTACTAGAGAGATCATGCCTAAGTTGATGCTCATTTACGGGCAATGGAAATCTCATAAAAGCACAAATTTCTGAGGTTGCTTTCAAAAATGTTTTTAATGAGTTGCTATTATTGTTGGAGAGGGGGGGAAGGGAAGGGGAGGAGGTGTTAATACTTTCATTCATTTAAGTATTGGTTGGAGACACTTACGCAACCAAGTTAACCTTTGCAAACTTCAATTAAAAAGCAGAGCTACAAAAATGTTTATTGGCTATATGAAGTATTGACTATCACTTTATGTATATTAAGTTAATGGATACCTACAACTATATAAAGTATATATTATGATTGGGAACATTATTCAATTTAATAATGTTGTGGCTAACATCAGAAGCTTAATGTCACTAATCTAAAAAGTGATGTAGACACCGTGGACATTAAATATGTTTAATTCTCTCATTGATCAATTAATATATGACCTGTCTTACCATAATTTAACTAAATTTTCACCCTAACTAACCATTCCAATTTAAACAAAATGAAATTTGCCCACAAAATTTTAAAAGAGACCCAAGAAAAATGTTATAATTTGCCCGGCAATAATGAGATGATGTGCTGGTATTTAAATTTTGTCTTTGACTGATTTTATAATTTTGTGGTCATATTTAATTTTGTTTTATTAGGATGGTTCATGTTAAACTTTAATTAAATTATGGTCAAATGGGTCAAATTTTAATTGATCAACAGGAAAACTAAATATAGTTAACATCTCTAACATCCATGTCATTTTTTAGATTAATTAAACTAAATCCATAATCACATAACATCATTAAGTTGAGAGATGTTACCATGTATAACATATAATTCATACTAGATGACCGGCCCGCACCCTGTGCGGACATGAACATATTCATTTATGGCTTAATAGTGGTTGGGTTTTGGTAGGCACGTATTTTATATCATAAAACCACCGTGTTTTAGGTAAAGTAAAGACACATGCAAATGCTGGTACTCTATATTTTACATGGACGTGATGAAACAAAGTATCTTTAGTATCAGGGTGCAACATATTGTGTGTATGTATAATTGCAACATCATTAAAAATCCTAATATGTGTGTTTAAGATTTAATTTTAATACTCATCACTACCCATCTCAGAAATTGAAAAGATAAATAATTGTAACAATTTCTATATTTTCCTTAAATTATTTGAAAAAAGTAAAGGTACAATTAAGTATCTTTGGCTACGAAAAATTCTGAAAAACTTGTTTGTAGACAACATTCAAAGTTTTCGTCTCCGGCTTCCTTTCTTTACCAGTTATTATGATTTTTAATCCCGATCTTGATTTAACTCTTGAAAGTGCGACGTAGAGCTGACCATGAGAGAACACTGGCCTAGGCAAAAACAAAGCAACGTTTTCTAGTGTTTGACCTTGACTTTTGTTGATGGTCATCGCGAAAGCCAATGTAATGGGAAACTGTCTTCGACGCATTCTGAAGGGAAACTTTGTGTCAGGTGGTGTGACAAACATTCTAGGAATCTAGACCTTGTCTCCAGTAATATTGTTTCCGGTTATAATTCTAGCTTCTAGCACATGGGACAGTAACTGAGTAATAATTAGCCTAGTACCATTGCATAAACCATCTGCAAGATCCACGTTACGGAGACACATAATAGGAGCACCAACCTTGAGCTTCAAATTATGTTTAGGCAGTCCAGCCACTTTAAGACTGTTCAAAAACTTTACAGGATATACTACATTTTCTTCTACGTCAACATCGGATGGAATAATACTGTCAAAGCTAAGGTAAACCTTCTCTTCACCTGAAAACATATGTAAATCATTTTCTTTAGTGACAAAAACGTGTAAGATATTGGAACATAAGCTTAAACAGAAAAACATATTACCTGGCAACTGCGAAAGCATGTAATCATTTATTTTATCCACTTCATCATTTGTTGGGGTGAGAATGGCTCGATGTCTATACAAATCCTTATCTGTTGAAGTTTGAAATGTTTGTCCATAAACCTCTTTTGTCATAGTCTTAATAGGATCTTTTCCACAATTTTTATCAGCAAATCAGAAGGGATGTCAATCTCAACTTGACCGTCGTTAGGCAAATTTATTTTTCCATCTCCAATATCCAAAATCCATTTTGAGAAGGATTGAAGCTCTTTTGCTACAACATCAGAAAGGCCAGTGAGCAATCTCATGTTCTATATCAAAAATTTGCAGTGCTCATCAATCAGTTCAAGCGTTGGGTTGAGCAAAATATGAGTAGAATTAAAACCGCTTTATATAGAGTAAGCACCTACAATATTAGATTTTATTATATGACATGTCCATAATAATTATGGTTTAATCATTGTCTAATCACATACCTTTCCACTCCTTAACAGAACAGAACCTGATCATACAAATAATCATTGTGGACATGTTAGCAATAATGTACTCATGTACTTGTTTAGCATAACCACCCCACAGAGTACACATCATCTTCACATTACTGTATAACGATTACGTTAAGTCACAAAACATATGATAACATGTTTATATAGAAAATTATAGAAAAATGATAAAATAAATAAGCTTACTTTTGGTCCCGTAACTCTATCAAAAGCCTCATGTTATCTTTTCCTTTTATCATTTTGTTTTCCAAAGACCCAAAGTTAACGATTTGGCCAATAACATCTACATAACACAACCAATAAAAAGAGGAACAAAATTAACAAATCTGAAAGAATTTTTAAATGTGTAAGATCAGTTCTCACCAACCAAACAGCTGCTATCGATATTTCCTTCCATAATATCGGTAAAACCCGCAAAATACTTTTAAGGAACTTCACTCGGAAACTCAACAGCTTTTCTAACACAAATGTTTGGATAGAAGCCAATTTTGTACGGATGGGAGGTTGTACGATATTCACCAATGGCATCGTAGACCTTGAACAACTGGACGACAATTGCATCTCCCTCATGTAGCTTGTCACCATATTTTTTGATGAGTTGTTCACCAACGGAAGCATGAATTCTTATTCCCTGATTATACCATTTCGGTAGGACATGTTATATTATTTCTTAAGCAATTTATTAATTCGGATCTTACTAATAAACAATAAAACAAAGACTCAGTCAAGTTGTGTGAGAACAACTTACTTCTTTATCAACAAAAACCATTTCAATGGTGTTGCCTGATTCTTTGTTGTAGTTTCTCCACAACCGAATAACCCTAACTTCAATACGGGACGTATCTTTACGGGGCTTTAAATCTCTAACTGGGCAAACGATATTTTCGACTCTCAGACCATTGCCATTATAAGTCAAAAAATAAGAATGATATGATTTAATCCTTCGACATTGATCTCTATATATATGAAGTGAATCATATAGGTTTGTAACGACGCCAAGGAAATATTCATAAAATAAATTATGAAACCGTTTAAGTAAAGATAGTTAATTTTTATTGGAAGAAAATTAAATGCATATGATATGATTTAAACTTGCGCAAGTAATGAATATGATTTACCATATTTTTAGTAAGACTACTTAAGGGATAATAGTAAATATATGTATTAATTAATATTTTTGCGCAAGTAATCAATATGATTTACCGTATTTTTATTAAGGGATAGTAGTAAATACATGTATTAATTAATATTCTTGCGCAAGTAATATTAATTACACTCTTGCGCAAGTAATATTCGGAAAAGGATGTTCTTTCAACCGATATTACAAAATAAGGTAAGTATTTATAGGGCTTCTTTTTTTAGTTGTGTCGATGACCGTGACATGTTAGTACTGGGCAAACAATATTTTTCGACTCTCGGACCATTGCCATTATAGGTCAAAAAAATAAGAATGATATGATTTAATCCTTCGACATTGACCTCTATATATATGAAGTGAATCATATAGGTTTGTAACGACGCCAAGAAAATATTCATAAAATAAATTATGGAACCGTTTAAGTAAAGATAGTTAATTTTTATTGGAAGAAAATTAAATGCATATGATATGATTTAAACTTGCGCAATTAATCAATATGATTTACCGTATTTTTAGTAAGAGTACTTAAGGGATAGTAGTAAATACATGTATTAATTAATATTCTTGCGCAAGTAATCAATATGATTTACCGTGTTTTTATTAAAGGATATTAGTAAATACATGTATTAATTAATATTCTTGCGCAAATAATATTAATTACACTCTTGTGCAATCTTGCGCAAGTAATATTCGGAAAAGGATGTTCTTTCAACCGAGATTACAAAATAAGGTAAGTATTTATAGGGCTTCTTTTTTTAGTTGTGTCGATGACAAAAATAAATCAAAAATGAATTTCATAAAAAATCAACCAATAGAATCGCGTTATTTCGGCTGAGAATAGCTATGTGAGTGCCACGTGTCAAATGTACTTCTCTTTTAATATATAGAGGGATAGTTAAATATTCATTAATTTAGTATACATCTACTTCATGTAGATAACAGTCATTTTCTGAGCATAAGTAAGGCTTCTGACACAGAAGTTCTGAGCATATTGTGTCTCTTCTCACGCTTCAAGTGTGAGTTACATGGTGGTTAAGGTGCATTTTATGACGCAAGTTCGCAGTTAAAGAAATTAATAATCAAGTTTAAATATATTGTCATAAAGGTCAGACAATATATATTGTTCTAGTTGAGTGTTCGACGAGAAACTTTTCACCACTATGGTCGACATTGAAACTGTCAAGACATGTTCTTAAGAGATTTGAAAGTGATTTCCATTTACAGTAGAAACTATATAAATTAATATTGCGGAAATTGTTTTTACTGAGCCAAAAAAATCATAAAGTTATCCCATTAGCATTAAAAAATAAATTTGTACTCTTTTTTCT
Source organism: Moricandia arvensis (assembly GCA_905132765.1). Classification (NCBI taxonomy): domain Eukaryota; kingdom Viridiplantae; phylum Streptophyta; class Magnoliopsida; order Brassicales; family Brassicaceae; genus Moricandia; species Moricandia arvensis. Next base: position 10,938 of record CAJHQP010002596.1, read on the forward strand.
GTTAATACCTTTTTTATTTTTTGAAATAAATCAAAATAAATTGTTTTGCAAACCAAAAAAAATTGAAAAATATAAAATATTGAAAAAATACTTATATCAATGTATTGATATTTTTGGGGGGTTGAAAAAGTTGTTAAATAAAAAAGTAAATTTACACTCTACGGATAACAGATGTCCTGTTCTACAAAGTAGAAATCAAAATCCACGTTTTGTTATGTGTCATATTTTTTAGAAAACGTAATCTGCTAAAAATAAAGTAATTCAAATAAATTTGAAATTCTCAGTCTGCATTTTACCTATCTTTCTAAAGTATGCATAATTAACATTATGCAGTCCACTAATAATCTACTTAGTCGTAGAACTTAGTTTCAAACATTATAAATGTCTTCTACCTATGTTACAATTCAAATTCTACGGATAAGTACGGACAGTTGCGAAAATTAAGAAAATAGTAGTTATGAAAATATTTGCAAATATTATGTTTCCTTATCTGTAAATTCGCTTTTTTGAACAAAAAAGTGAAAAAATCAGTTTCTTCAATATTTCGTCTTCTCCAACCTCTCTTTCATATTTTTTTTTTTCATAAAAGATTTCACATAGTTTCTTCCATGATACATATCTATGCTTCATGTGGTGTATAAGAATTAATTGGAGTTTTTGGATGGAAATTTTATGTTGATGAAAAGCAGGGGGTGATATATTTTAATTAGTTAAATGTTTAATAAGTTAAAAGGTTTTTCCTTTTTTTAATTGGTTAAATGTTTAATATATTTTAATATTTCTTAAATATATAGGTAATTCTATTTTCCAAGTTTAGTATTGTAATTTTCAAAAATATTATACTAATGAGACAAATAGGAGAATGATTATACTAATGGGACAACTTTATAGTTTTTTGGCTTAAAAACTATTTTCTCATTAATATTTAATGAATTAATAAATTTTATCGGTTTCAAGTAAAAATGTAAAATATAACACAATTTAGTAAGATAAGATAACCAATTAATTTTGGTTATGTAAACATATAATCCTATTATAAACATATATTAATTATTAATGTTTATAAAGTTTTTAAATATAAAAAAATTATTTTATAGTTTGTTTTTATTCACGATGAAGTATATCTTTAATTTTATAATATATCTAAATATATTGATGTTATTTTGTCATTTTACTCTTCAACTATATTTACATTTATGACATATATTTTTCTACTCTACATAATCAAATAAGAATAACATAAATTATGTATCTTTTTTGTGTAACACTATTTTCATTAAGACTTTAAACATTCGGACTACAATAAGAAAGTGAGTTTTTCAAAACTCCACAAACATAAACCATTACAATATAAAAGATAGGTAGAACTCTAAGATAGAGAGACAAATTCATAATGTCGAACGTGTTGAAGCAAGATTTGTAATGCTAGTATCCAATCTATACCTTGAAATATCATTGGAACGAGATCTGATGCATTTTCAGATCCCGAAGCTACACCAAAACGTTTATAAATATGGATAGACACTTCCATTTATCGTTTGGAAAGGAAACATTGCTTTAATGCTTAAAAGGAGGTATGGGATAATACAATTCGCTTCTTGAGAGAGAACGTTTATAATGATGATGAAGATGATCCTGGTGAGCCCACCGGTAAACAAGTAGTTAATAAACCCTCTGCACTAGAGACCCTCATAGTGAACAAGAAAATTTCGGTAAAAATCCTGGTCAACCCACCAGTAATTTTTAGCGTGTTAGTAAAAGAGACCAAGTCCGCCCCACATCATCATGGGCTGTGAAACTACTAATATGAAAGAGAAAATTTGGAACATAATGGCTGACTTGTGAGAATGAGCACTCAGAGATTGTCAGACGAGTTTCATTCTGGTGGTAAGTGAGCATCGACGGCCAAGTTGGAATGGTGTGACAGCTGTGCAGCTAGATTTATGGTCAAGTCGCCGATCTGATGAGAGCGAGATGAAGAGTGGCGGGGGACCATGGGAAATTTAACCAGATTCACGAAGAGTGTAAATCCCGTCGGATTCATGAGGGAGACCCTCATCGGAGGTTCAGGTTGTGGTGGAAGAGAGACGCACCAAGTACTTACGGTGGGGAGGAGAGCGGTTGATGGAGAGGTTCTTCAAACAGTGAAATCACTGTCGTGAGGGTTGGGAAGCTGAAGCTCTTAGATCTGACTCCCACCTGACAAGAATCAACTAGGAGGAGAACAACACAAATACCAAGAATCCCAGTGAAGGTATCATATTTAGTGGCCTCCGACCAAGGAGCTGAGACCCGGAATGGTCTGAGTGGTCGAGAAGAAACCAGCGGAGAGAGCACATCGTAGGATAGACCGTCGATGCCGGCGAGCAGAGGCTCCACCGGCTTCGGAACGAAAACATATGAGGCGGCTCCTCGGTATTCAGACTTGGGAGAAACTATTTCTCTTAATTGTTCTATATCATAAGTTTTGTATCCTATAAAATTCAATCATACATATACCATAAAATCAAGTATTCTTCTTGTTTTACATAAAACATACTTTAAAATATAGAAAATAAAACATACTTTAAAATATAGAAAATTGTATAATTTGTTTTTACAAATTAATAACTCTATAAATTAATAAAATATCTAAAATCTGGAATGACCTCAAACCGATAGCATTGAAAAGCTAACTTAAAACTCTATCTTGTGTCAAAATATGAGTTCAATTGCAACGTGAAAAGTCTTCATACATAGCTTAATTTATGACATTTTTGCGCAGTTATGCATCTCAAATATCTAGAATCTTCAAAATTGCCAAAACATATTTGAACCTTGTATACACAAAACAACACCAACCGACTCCAAACATATAATGTAGACTCTAAATAGAACCTATACAATGATCTAAACGTTATAAAAACCAAATTAATATGAATGTATAATTATTATTTAAAAATTACAAAATTATTTAACTGTTTAGATGTATATTAGTTTAAATATGTTAGAAAACTGTATATTATAATTTTAAAAGATCAAATAAGATTTTATTAGATTGAAATCTTAAAAATTTGTATGAATATTTTTTAGTTATTTTTTTGAAATATTTAAATATTTAGTTGAATCAGTTTAATAATTAAGTTGTTATATAATATATTAAAGTGAATAATTAATATAACAGTTCAAATTTGTTAATATTACACGCTAAATCAAGATTATGTCCCAATAGCAGTTCTGTTTAAATAGTATGAATTATTCTTATATGCATAGTTTTTGCAAATCGTAATTATTTTATTATACTTCGTATTTCAAAGTTTGTAATTAACATGATCAATACACATGTGAAGTTTAGTATGATTTTGACACATGTACAAAATATTTACATTATATAATAATAACTTGTTATTATGTTTGATTATATTTTAGGAAATTTATTTTGATATAAAGTTGTTTTCAATTTTTAGTTTTACAAACTTGAAGTTTTTATATGATCCATAAAAATATTTGTATTTTCCATTAATTATATTTATTTTAAGTAATCGATTATTTAAAAGGAATGAACAAAAAGGTATATTATGAAGTTTTACTATCGTTTTCTAGGGTAAATGATGTTTTACGGATAAGTTTTGGAAATAATAGGAAAGTTATTCAGGACAAGGTTGATATAGAACACTAGAAAGATTTAATGGATTAATAGGAGCGAAGAATATTAGGGTGAGTATTTCACCCTTCACTCGCAAGTAGAAATGTTTATGACAATGGAATGTATGAGAAATTACGTCAGTTTTAAATTACTTTTGCAACGGATTGGTTACAATTGATGAAGATGGTTAATGAACCATAAGTATACCCAACCTTTGGAAGTTATCTGGAAGATATCAAGATACTAAAGAGAAGTTTCCACATATCGGAGTTCATTCATATACCATGGACCCAGAATTCAAGGACGTATAGTCTTGTGCGTAGTACCAAAAACAATCGTCGTTTGTCGTTCATATAGATACATAGTTACCAGTTAGGTTCGCAGAATCGATTACGAGTTTGTATATGTTGATGACAAAAAAAACTACCCGACTTCGAGGACTATAATAATTAATGTCACGTTTACGAAATTCTTTGAAAAGTTTTTATGGTTTGTTATAACGGAGATAAACATCACTTGATATGCCTAGAAACATGCTTTTTTGAGAGAAATACTGAAATTTTATAGTTACATACTAGCAAATGGCATTACATGAAAATTGACCACGATTCTTACCAATCTTGTGCCGTAAATTATTTTTTATTTAAGTTTGTGTTTGTCCTATTTTTAACTACCAAACCAGTTGCATCATAAAAGAGTCCGTACAGTGTTGAAGTACTTAGTATGAAAACTTATGAGCTGATTAGGCATAAACCAGAGTTCATTATAAAAGTTTTGAAAGATTTCATGTGGATAAGTGGATTAAAATATATAAATGTTTCAACAGCAGACATCTATTTCGTTTTATTCGACACACACATGTTTAATTTGTTTATATAGACTAAGTGGCTAACGCTTTGTAGGGAGGAGAGATGAGTATGTGAGCATGCTAAGGAGCAGATGATGTTTTCACTCAACTTGTGAGAAACCTCCACCAGTATCAGCATTTGTCCTACCAAAGAGTAATTTGATTGAGGTTCAGGCTTACTTATGATCAGAAGGGTTCGGTCTAATCTCATATACGATTGTTGCAACAACATCCCTTTTCAACTGTTAAGACAAAAGGTCAAAAACATAAACAACAACCAAATACGGCCATATCGACGGCATTCGGTGTCGCAGAGGGTGTTTCAGAAGTTGGCTGCTCGATTTTTTGGTCCCTTTTAGGTGCTAGAAAGGATTGGGAAGGCTGCATATCGATTGAAGTTGCCTGTTGATGCTAAGATTCATGATGTCTTTCATGTTTCTCAGCATAAGGAAGCAGTGGGTTTGGCGGTTGTTTCTTCGGAGCTACCTCAAACGTTTTATGATGGGGGCAGTTTGTATTGACGCCGGAGAAGATTGTTGATACACGTTACAATGGGCAGGGGAAGTTGGAAGTGTTGATTCAATGGTTGAGGACAAGCTTCGTCTTATTGGGCAAGGTATTGTTACGCCTCGTAACACCTACTTCAGGAGGAAGAAAAGAGAGGAGAGAGTGCAAATGGAGAGGAACAACGCGGGAAAATACAAGTGGAACAAAGCTTCGAAAGCAATTAAAGTTTTTGCAGTTAAAAGAATAAGAAAACACTTCATATACGAGTTTGTTGTTTTACATTTTCTTTTATGCTTTCTCTGAGTTGTAAAGACGATTTCCGAAATTCGTGTTATGGGGTTGTGATCTGGAAATCGTGAGTTTTGGAAATCGTTGTAAATTGTATAGAGTTCTCTGGGGAAGTAAGTCCAACAAAACAAGGTCCATGTGTGTTATAGTCAGCGCCGGCTATGGACGTGTGCAGAGGGTGCTCTGGCACAGGTTCCTATCATTTTTTTGTACATTTTCTTTATAATTAGGTCCTTCATTTTTAATTTTATATAAGAAGAGGGTCCTTTTATTTTTTGAACACACAAAAAAGGTCTTAAATTTTTGATTTGTACAAGAAAGAGGCCCTATATTTTGATTGTGCACGTGGCCTAAATATGTTTTGGGCCGGGCCTGGTTATAGTTAAATTGACACGTGATATCACTCTAAACAGTCTGATTGTTTTAAAAATAATAATTTGTTAGTTTTGGGTTTCTCGTGACAATTGCTTTAACGTATGTAAATTTCTAACAGAACATCTGTAAATCAACAAAATCTTTTACTTAACTTGCGTGTTTCAATAACCAAAGTAATGGGCAAACGTTATCTTGCAATCAAGAAAGATTCATTGAATAATTATATATATAAATAGCAGAGGCCCCGTCTCATCTAAACATTCTAACTCACGTCACCACCTTCGTCGTAGAATAACTGAAAAAACATGACTCCTGTGTCCACCCTCGTTTCTTTTCTCGCCCTCTTCCTCTCGCTAGTCACGGTTTCTGGTGACGTCATCAGACTACCTTCTCAAGCTTCTAAGTTCTTCCACGACGGCGATGATTCTTCCGCCGGTACAAAGTGGGCCGTTCTCGTCGCCGGGTCTAGAGGATACTGGAACTACAGGCACCAGGTATTGATCACGATGCTCGCTTGATGATATCGAAGTTTTTGATCTTTTAGGTTAGCTTTATGTGTACGTTTTCTTCTAACGTCAAATCATTTCTTGATCAATATGAAAATGCACGAGGCACGGTTTTCTTGAAAAGCTTTTCTTTCTTGATTTGAGTTACAGTTAAACTTGCATGTGGTGTTGTATCTGAACTCGCTATAGCCCCTAGTTCGATTCCACTGTGTGCAGATTCTGCATGTCGCTAACCCATACAGTTCTTACATGTGGTGTTCATAGTTTTTATTCAATGTTGTGCATCTGTTTTGAGACTATGAAGCTTTTGTGAGTTTTAGTCTAGTAGAGACTAGCTAATGAGTTGTTAAAAAAAATTTCAGGCGGATGTTTGTCATGCGTATCAGATTCTGAGGAAAGGTGGAGTGAAAGAAGAGAATATTGTGGTGTTCATGTATGATGACATCGCAAAGAACAAAGAGAACCCAAGACCTGGAATCATCATTAACAGTCCTAATGGAGATGATGTTTATAATGGAGTTCCCAAGGTTTTTTTTTCTCTCTTTGGGCTTTGTTTTATATTGTGGATCCATTGAGTTTAATTGTTTTGGATCTGGTTGTGGCAGGATTACACTGGAGATGATGTTAACGTCGATAATCTGTTTGCTGTGATTCTTGGAAATAAAACAGCTCTTAAAGGAGGAAGTGGTAAGGTTGTAGATAGTGGTCCAAACGATCATATCTTCATATACTATAGTGATCATGGTGGCCCCGGAGTTCTCTGTGAGTTCTACATTATTTTGTTCCTCATGTTAAATTAAAGTTGGATGAATCAAGTCTCCATGGTTGTTTGTAGGGATGCCAACTTCTCCGGCTCTGTATGCAAACGATCTAAACGATGTATTAAAGAAAAAACATGCTTCTGGAACCTATAAGAGCTTGGTACAATGACAAGAATCTTCTGAAAAATAAAGGGTGTCTGTGATTTTGGCTTGACTTTTTGTTTTGTTTTGCAGGTGTTTTATCTAGAGGCTTGTGAATCTGGAAGCATTTTTGAAGGTCTTTTACCAGAAGGTTTAAACACTTACGCAACAACTGCATCAAATGCAGAAGAAAGCAGTTGGGGTACTTACTGTCCTGGAGAGGATACTAGTGTACCGTCCGAGTATGAGACCTGTTTAGGTGACTTATACAGTGTTGCTTGGATGGAAGATAGGTATGCTTCAAACCTATTATCTAATATGACAGATCATGGTACTATCTTTGTATAGATTCTTATTCCTCTGTTATACTTTGTTTACATTGCATAGTGATAAACACAATTTAGAGACAGAGAGTTTGCACCAGCAATATGAACTGGTAAGCTTCATGTTTATAATGTGGAATCATTGAGATGGTGAGTGAACATGCATCAACAATGGTACAATTCTTTCAGGTGAAGAAGAGGACTGCAGCAACAGCTTCGACTTATGGTTCTCATGTCCTGGAGTTTGGAGATATAGGACTAAGCAAGGAGAAGCTCGTCCTTTACTTGGGCACAAACCCAGACAATGAGAACGCCACTTTTGTGGATGAAAATTCACTAAGGCCACTTTCAAGAGTTACAAACCAGCGTGATGCGGATCTTGTCCATTTTTGGGAGAAGGTTATTTTACTTATTCTTTTGCACTTTTTATTTGATATTGCATATGATTACTTATATGTATCAAGTTATTTTTCCACGTAGTATCGAAAAGCACCAGAAGGTTCTGCAAGAAAAGCCCAAGCTCAGAAGCAAGTCCTTGAAGTAATGTCTCATAGACTTCACGTTGACAATAGCGTTCTATTAATTGGGAAACTCTTGTTTGGCATAGCAGAAGGTCCTGCGGTGCTAAACAAAGTCAGGCCTGCTGGGATGCCGCTTGTCGACGATTGGGACTGCCTTAAAACACTGGTATCCTTCTGAATAATCTCACTTTCAGTCATCACTACATACTCTTTTTTGATGTTTAAGCTTCTTGTGATGATGAAACCTTGTTCATCTGGTTGATAGGTGAGAGCTTTTGAGAGGCACTGTGAATCATTGTCTCAGTACGGATTCAAGCACATGAGGTCCATTGCAAACATGTGCAACGCTGGGATTCAGATGGAACAGATGGAGGAGGCGGCAATGCAGGCTTGTCCCACTATCCCGACCGGTCCTTGGAGCTCCCTTCAACACGGATTCAGTGCTTGATCCACTCCCTCATTCCCAGTATTGTTGTATGATGCTAATAACATCTCTATGCATATATGTTAGTACAAGTTTCCTTACCAACCTCCTCTTCCGAATATCATCCTTTCTATGTACACATGTTCTTGGTATGGGTGTCTCAGATAAAAGAAAAAGAGATTGTAAATACTTGTACCAAATTCATCGACTGTATTAAAATATAGGCCTGATAAACGTCTTTAATCCAAATGTTTTCAAGGCTTTCAGACTTTAATATAGATATGAATTGGGTGATGACATCCAAGCTTTCATACGTTTATATTATACAAATTTGGAGAATAACATCTATCATTTTAAAATGCATAAAGAGTCTCACACACAATTTACTAAAAGGCATGTAGTTGGAAGGTTGATGACGATCTTGGTTTGGTAATCTCCCAACTACGTTCTCAGCTGAGAGGCTTAAGGGTAGTCAGCTAAAGCGTCATACTGTTTACGCTCTTCTTGTATTGACCGGAAAATCCTTGCAGCGTTCTCACTGGCCAGATTGGCGTTGTGCGGAACCACCTTGATCACTCTCGTCACTCCTGCTCCATCTCTTGTTGTCTGAGTAACAGTTGTGGTGGTGGTCGTGGTTGTCGTCATCATTTCGTCAGGTGCGTTTTTGTCATCATTAACCGCTGAGAAAGGTCGGAAGGAGTTCTGCTTACCAGAGATTCCCTCTGGACCACTTGGACTACTACTTCCTGTGCTCCCTTGCCTGTTCTTTCTAGCCCGAGGATAAGATTTCGTTGGCTGTTGTTGTGAAGCCGCTTCATTCACGGAGCTCTGTTGTTGGGTGTTGTTCAAAGCCGATGCGTCCTGAAAATTTCCGGGATGCCCAAACTGGTTCATTTGCTCATTGGGTTGATGTGGTTGTTGTTGTTGTTGTTGTCCAGAATAGTAAGGGTTCATCATGGTAGGCATGATACCATATGGAGGAAAGTAGCCATTACCATGAGATGGGAATCCCATGCCCGGGTGAAATGGAGGAGGCGGACCACCACCCATGAAATTACCCATGACCATTGGTGCAGGCATGAAATGACCATAATACCCTCCACAGACCGGCCCTGTATGTCCCGGACCTGGATGCGGCTTGTATATCAGCCCTTCGGAAGGAGACATAACAGGGATCAACCATTGCTGGTTTCCTCCCGAAGGAGGAGGCTGAGGAGAATAGTAACATCCATTTACAGCTGGTGAAGCAGTGGGTTGGTTGGTCGCAAAAGGCATGTAGTTGGAAGGTTGCTGATGACCTTGGTTTGGTAATCTCCCAACTACGTTCTCAGCTGAGCATTCCATTTTATGTTGGTCAGTCTTCTCCGACTCGCTGCTTCTGTGTTTTATAACCTGTGGTAGAGGAGGCTTTACTATAAACCCTGATGGAAGGAGCTTCTTCACTGGATAGCTTTTAGCAGCAACTTTTCCAAGATAACTCATGTCATCGAGCAAGACATCCGGTGATGCAGCAATGAGTCTTTGAACCTGATTATTACGATAACAAAGCAACAGCTGAATACGTTTGTAAACAAAACAAACATTCACGGAAACATACGAAATTCATTTATGAATGAGTTTACCTTAATCAATCTGTGCAGCTCAAACAGTTGAACAGCAAATATTCTTTGTTGACTGTAAGGAGAAACAGTGTCACATCAACAAAGATGATATAGTTTCTGTTAAATAGTTGATTGGACCATCAAATAGAAACAAGATGCTAAAGAAGAAGAAGCATGTCTAATTAAGAATGATAGAAAGCCAAATCAAGGCGTCCGAAGATGCACATAAGAAGCATAAGTTATCATACAACTGTTAACAAAGAAAACAAGAAAAAGAAAAGACAAGTTATGAAAGGGATGAGTTTACTGATATCTAGCTTACCGCAGCTTCGGGACACCTTACCATAGCGATAAGAATACCTAGTAGCTTAGTTAAAACTCGAATATGGAGTCTAAAATCCATAGAACTTTCGTAGTTCACAATCATCCTAAGGATCCTCTTAAGCAGTAGGAATAAGCAACTACGATTCTGTATTTTCATAAGACTCATAACTTTACGTATGGTTAACTAAAATTTAGATCCCTGGGGTCCTCAGAAGCATGTTCCCCTACCTGGTTCAACCCCTTGAGTGACAAGAAGGGGAAATACCCAAGAAGACAGTGCAGGATAAAAGCAATACCAAACCGAGACAGGGACATGTTCCAACAAGCAGATGCTAAGAAGACACAGTATATACCCATGAACTGTCTCGGCAGGGACCTTGCACTATGTACGTCAACAGAGAATGTCCCTCCCTGCTAACATGATCCAATGTTTTAAATGCGTTAAGTATATTACAGAAGACTCTTTAACTACCATATAATCGGACCATTTTGGAAGGAATCAGGGGCCTCTCAACTATAGAACCATCACTTCGCAAAGTAAAAACCCAAAAGAGCCGAGTATTGAAGCAAATGGTGGAATCAAAGAAATAGATGGATACAAAGAGCGAAGTATTAATAACCAAGTTAACCAAAATCTAGTGAACTTACTTGGCAATAGCTTTCCTTGCTCTCCAGAAACGCTTTTGACCTAATACTTCCACAACGTCATCGGGAGAGACATCTATGCTGGATACAGAATCCACCATCGAATTATCAGAAACATCATCACTTGCCTCTTCATTTATATGTTGCAGAGAGGTGTATCCTCCACTTCTGCAGTACTCACGACCATTATCAACATCATTAGGATTACCATGACCTTCTTCTTCTGAATGACACTCCGATGCCATGTGAGACTCAACTCCATTATTGCTGTCCAGCACTCGTGTTTCACGACCATCTCGGTCAGGCCTATTTCTGGATTCTTGCCTCAAGGCTGCACTATGGTCATTAACTCTGTCGCTACTTGATGCTGATTTTTCAAGATCCATTTCCTCTGTAGCAGATACACCTGAAGAGTTAACAAAGCCACCTCGTTTTGTGCTCCCCTCGACCTGGTCTCTAACCAATGTGGTGTGATTTTCCTTCTCAATGCCATTCTTGATTCTGCCATGACACAGAGATCTTCTTGAGTTAATAAATACTGGAACTGCGAAATCATCTTCCTCTCTGACTAATTTCCTCTGATCATGCTGTGCAGAAGTCCGCACATTTTCCATGAAGGGCATTTGCGAGACAAAGTTATCAGTTGCTTGGCCCGTAGATAAGTTTCTTTCCACGCCACTAGGCTGCAGAAACAAAAGATTAAAAGGTATTATTTCCCAATCACAGGAAGCATTGATGAAACTTCAAAACATAAATAATCTTCCAAAGCACAACAAGAATGGTAGCTTCTAAAGATAATCTATGAATTGTTGTAAGAGAGTGCAATCCCATTGAAAGAGAGTTGAAAACTCAAACAATACCTGGTTAGATGGTCCAGGAGGAAGCGTGTTACGGGGAAACGAGCCACGATCAGTAAACCTCTGAGAAGGGATGCTAAGTTGCTCATAGAGAGCCATCTTGTTTCTTGGAGGAGCTCTAGGCCCTCCTTTGTCTGCATCGTTCACATGAAGCCGAGGAAACATGGGTTCCAATATCTTCTCTTCATCTTTCCCTCTCTTCATCACAAACCCTAACAATCTCAGATTCACACACAAACCCTAACAATCTCAGATTCACACAAAAACCCTAATAATCTCAAATTTCACACAAGAACCCCACCTAATCTCCCAATAATTTGACCTAAAATTGTACGAAATGAAGAAAACAGTCAACTAATTAACCACCAGCTACGATCAGATCTCACCGAAAACGTGAAATCAAACACCGACTCAAAGAGTAATCAGAACAAGGCCCAGAAACTAGCACAGACACAGATACACAAACGAGAAAGATCGAAGCTCTTTCGTGGGAAGCTAGTTTCAGGTGGGAATTGAAGGAGATGACTTGTGAGTTGTGAACGAGAGAGAGAGGATAGGGAGAAGAAAGGGGAAAAAGAGATAGGAGAGTGGGTCCCGATTAGATACAAGGAGAAGATCGTTCGAGATAACATATCATATTAACATTAATCACCAATTTAATACATTTTCACCAAGGAAAGTGCGTTACAGCCCGGTTTTGTAATTAAAAACATAAAAGAACCTAGAAAGTTAAGAAATCTTGAAAGCTCATCTACCATTAAAATTACTTATAATTTTTTGTGCTTTTGTCCGTACGTTAACGTCGTCCCTTTACAACTTTCTGATCTTATCCCAAAAGTTTTATCATCGTAAGCAAATCTAATTTTAAATCTGACTCAGGTCAGCTTAAATAAGAAAAAACAAAATTGACGTTTCTATAGATAAGTAGAGAATGAAGTTGCAATGAGAGTGTGAATGAGAGAAAAGAGCCGAAACTCGGTGGAGCAGTCGAAAAAATACTAGACGGTTAAAAAATCAAAATTGACTAAAGTCCTAACTTTTAGCTTCATTTTCTAGGTTTTCAATCCGGTTCCTCACCCTTTTTGTCTTTGTCTCTTTTTTTTACATAAAATCTTCTCTTTGCTCTACGTTCGTTTAACTTAATGAGTTGGGCCGGGCTTTATGGGTTGACCAACTGAGCCTAGCAATCGAGCCAACTTATCAGCCAAGCTGTCGAGTCGAGCTATCGAGCCGGACACGTGTGTCAGATGGATGCAACCGTGTTAACCAAGATCAGTCATCTTGATGGGCCGAGTTCTTTATTTGATGGGCCTTATCGAGAGATGTAATCCATCTCCAACAGTAAGTCCCCCTAGTTCATTTGTGAGAGATGCATTTGATCTCAGTGAATTTGTGAAAATAAGTCTGGAGAATGGATAATTTGGTCAAGGGTTATTGTCTTAGGAGCTTGTTCTGAAGTGAAATTTGTTGAACGATACCATTTAAAATAATTAGAGAATCTGGATTTACAAAGAGTTTAAGAGATTTTGGAAGAAAGACTTAAGTAAATTTAAGACTAATGATGGACCATGTTTAAGAAACTATATGAAAGCTTAATAACTGTCTATTTTTTATTGTGTTGAGCTTACAACAGATATAGAGCAGATTACAAGAGCTTGTGGAATCAAAGGATAAGGCTATGTATATGTAGTCAAAGGAAGAGGAGCGTCCATTTAAAACCCAGCCAATGAGGAGCTCCACAAGCTTTGCTATCTTGGAATCTTTAACCAAGTTGCCTCGTTCTCTAACAGCCTGTCAAGACACGCTCTCATTCCCTGCATAACGTTCGGATCAGTCAAGCACCAAAGGTAACTCCAATCAAGTTACTATTTTACCTAAACCGAGTTAACTTCGCTTATGGTCGATATATGGTCGACCAGTACATTCTGTACAGCATTGTCGACCCAAAACCTAACCTTCTCCAAGCCTTCATATCTTCATCTTTAATTTGATTTACCTCATCACATCTCAACACTCTCCCTTAAGTTTGACCAAGGAAACCATACAAGCTTGGAAGCCATGAGATCGTCCTCACCAAAAAAACTCATCAAATAAAACTCATTGGGTTACAACCTTGATGAAGGAAAAAGAGTAAAGACCTCATGACTAAGGGGACTAGCTGCTTCTGGTGAGATCAATGAGTCCTAAACGAGTATTGGTGGACTCCACTGTCTTATGTCTTGCGGCCTTGGTAAACAATCAGCCAATTGATCTTCACTTCTAGTATAGCATGGCAATATGACTCATAGAACAATCATCTGCCTCATCTTGTGGCAATCAACCTCAAAATGCTTGTTCCTCTCATGAAACACTGAGTTAGAGGCAATGTAGATGGCAGCTTGGTTATCACAATGTATTGTCATAGCTGTAGCTTGATCAATCTCCAAATGCTTTGGTATTCTCTTGATCCAAACCAACTCATTTGGCAGCTTCAAGTCTGCTCTATACTCAGCCTCTGAACTTGAACATGAAACCACCTTTTGCTTCTTGCTCTTCCAAGTAACCAAGTTTCCACCAATAAAGGTGCAATAACCGATATTAGATATTCTATCAGCTCTATCATTAGCTCAGTCAGCATCACCTTGATCAGGCGATCCATTCATATACATCAAGATCCTTTCCACCATATGCCAATGATGCTCCTTTGGAACTTGCATATTTTGGCTCACTTGGTTCACAACAAAACATATGGCAGGCCGTGTAATGGTTAAGTAGATCAACTTACCAACGAGCTTTCTATAAATATTAGGATCATGGAATGGCTTCATGTCTTCAATCTCCCCCTCATGTGGAACCTTGTACTCATCTTCAAGGGGCATCTTGGCTGTCTTCCCTCCATTTTTACATGCATCTTTTTAAAGATCAAGTGTATACTTTCTTTGGGACATGAACACACCTTCCTTATATCTACTAAATTCCAAGGAAGTATTTCATCTCTCCCAAATCTTTAATCTCAAACACCGATTTAAGGAAATCCTTGTTTGATTGAATACTAGCCTTGTCATTTCTTGTGATGATGATATCATCAACATAAACAAGGAGGACAATAATATCTTAGGGAGTTCTGAGAGTGAAGAGAGTGTGATCTAGTTCAGACTTCCTAAACCCTCTACCATTCAATTTTGTACTCAGCTTATTGTACCAATTCCTTGGTGATTGCTTGAAACCGTAGATAACCTTATTTAGCCTCAAAACATTTCCTTTCTTAACCAAATGTTCCTGGCCAGGTGCAGGATGCATGTAGACTTCATTTTCAATCTTTCCTTGCAAGAAAGCATTTTTCACATCTATCTGCCAAATATCCCACTCAAGATTCACAGCCATGGACAACACAATTCTGATCGTATGAAGCTTAGCCACTGGTGAAAAGTATCTATGTAGTCTTCTCCATAAGTTTGAGTGAATCCTCTTGCTACCAATCTGGTCTTGCGCCCATCAATCTTTCCATTTGCATGATATTTGATAGTGAAGATCCATCTACTAGACAGAACTTTCTTCCCTTTTGGTAATTCACTCTCATACCAAGTGTCATTCTTGATCATAACATCAGACTCATTACCTACTGATTCTATCCATGCCTTGTCTAGCATGTGTTGATCATATGATCAAGGAATATCGATTTCATCTAGGCTGATCATGAATGCACAATGTTCCTCAGGATACTGAGGAAAGAAACACACGGCTTGAGAAAGATGCTTCACGGCTTGTACATTGTAGTAAGTTCTTGTATTAGACCAGTTGAGCTAGGTGGTGGTTCCTTCCTCAATCTTGCACTTCTTCTCAATGGAATTCCAGGAACTGACTCACAAACCTACTCCACATCTTGTATATGATCCTCTCTTGCTCTTGTACTTCTCACAACAGAACCTCATCAACTGGTTCAACACCAACACCATCCTTTCTTAATCTTGTACCTCCTGCAGGAAGGATCCATTTTGTTGATCCACCCGACTCATTGTTCGGACCCTTTCCTCTAGGAGCCTCTCAAACTTTCTTCAACTTGCCTCACACCTTGATCATGGATTTCTGCCTCAGGTTCATCATTCCCTCTCTCATAGTCGAGGTGCAGTGATTGGTTTTCATTAGTACTTCCTTGAGGCATAAAAGGTGATTCTCTTATAGCCTTTGGATCCTGGTAAGATTAATCCCAAGTCCTTCCAGTATCATACTTAGATTAGTTGCTCTATCTGATTCTTGAGAAAACTCTTCCAAGTCTGCTCACTTCTTCTCTTCATAGTAACCTTTTGTTTCTACAAAATTCACATCCCTTGATACTAACACCCTTCTACTTGCTGAATCATAGCACTTATACCCCTAATGAATTTTTGATTACCTAATGAACATGGCCTTGGTACTCTTGGCTTCAAGCTTGTTGCTCAACTCCCCAGGAACCATCACAAGGCATAGACAACCAAACACCAGAAGATAGTCCAATAGAGGTTTGTACTTGTTCAATATCGCAAATAGAGACTGATCTTGAAGAACTTTGGTTGGGATTCGGTTGATAAGATAGCAACCTGAAGCCACAACATCACTTCATTATCTTTTTGAGACATTGGAATGAAACATCATTGATCTTGCAACCTCCATAAGGTGCATGTTCTTTCTTTCAGTCACACCATTATGTTGAAGAGTGTAAGGACATCTCGTTTACTGTAGAATCCCATGTTTGAGCAAGGTGTTGCTTGAAGGCATGACTTTTATACTCTCCCACCATTATCTGATCTAAAACTTTTAAGCTTGGCATTGAAATGGTTAGTAACATAAGTCTGAAATTTTTTAAATTCTTCAAGAATCATATCTTTAGATGACATCAAAGCTATCCATGTGTATTTAAAATTTTCATCAATGAATGTCACAAAGTACTTATGATTATCCATAGAAAAGCAAGGAGTAGTTCAAACATATGAATGAACTAAATCAAAACATTTAACATAAGTAGTACTAGAAGTTGGAAAAACAGTCTTATAATGCTTGCCTAAAATGTCAGCTTCATTATTTTCAAAAACAACACCTCGAAACATCAAGCTCAAAGCTCTAACATGAGGATGACTTAGTCTAGCATGCCACAAGGCATCTTTATTCAACATAGAAGCATAATTAAATGAGCAAGTATAATCAGGAACACGAGCCTGATCTTCTAGCACATATAAGTCTTCCTTGGTTACTCATTTCTCAATCAATCTGATGCTCTTAATATCCTGAAACTTCACATAATTAGGACCAAAAATCATATTGCATTGCAAATCAATAATACATTTTTGTACAGATAACAAGTTTGAAGTAAATTCAGACATACAAAAAGCTCTAGAATCTTTATCAAACAGTTTCAAATTGCCTACTCCCCTAATTGGTATCTTATCACCATTAGCTATCATGACATGTCCATAAACAGGTTCAATATCTTTAATGAGTCTAGTATCATTGATCATGTGATAAGATGCACCCAAATCAGTTACCAATGGTTTAGACACATTATAAACATTGTATGAATGACTAATACTTATAGTAGGTTCATAAGCAATCTTAGACTGTCCTAGAATACTAGTTGGTTCATAAGCAATCCTAGAGTGATCATGGTTGCTATAATCAATCAAGGATGCTCCAAATGAATAACCAAGAGTGCTACCAAATTTGTTACCATTTTCCTTGAAGATCTTGATTAGAGAATCAATATCTGATCTCCTAATCAGATTATGGCTAGGCTGATTAATAGGATGAGTAGCTTGAGCTATCATGGTCACCATCTCTCATCCATCTCCTTCATTGGTCCGTCTTGAATTACCCGCAGCACTCGACCCAATTTGCTCCCTTGTTCCATATGAAAGGTGAGCTCTTGCATCTTTGTCCTTCATGAACTTAGCAGGCTTCAAGTGTAGATGTAGGATCCATCACTGACTCTTCTTGTGCCCATGCCTCTTACAATGATCACATGTCCCATTAAACTTTCTTTCTTCATATTGTTTGTTCATTACCTTGTTTTCTTGAGGAATTTCAGCTTGATTAGCTAGAGAGAGTTCTCCTTTGCCTCCAAAGAGACCAAGAGACCATTATTCCTTCTGGATTTGCGCACAAATCTCCTCAAGATCAGGTAGTTTTCCAGCTCTCAAAACATGCTTGATAAGATCATTGTAATTAGGATTCACGGTAAGAGACCGAAGACCTTGTCTTGTTCCCTCCTTTCATTTAGCTCATCCAGATCTGTAGTACTTTGTCTCAGTTTCCAACTCTGGCCTTAAAGCTCTGTTTTCCCAAGTGCCTTGTAAACTTCATGTCCTCCTGAACCAGATTGTTAATCGCTCTCTTGACCTCAAACACTCTACTGAAGTTTAAGATCTTCCAATACACTTTCTTGAGTATCTCCCAAAGATCCTTTGCCTTCTCACAGTAGCTATAAGCTTCCAAGACTAAAGGATCAAGCGCTCTAAAGAATAGACATCACAGCAAGTCCTCTTGTTCCCACTTATCTTCATCGCTTGTGACAACTTCATCATCATGAGTAATGAGCTTTGGAGCTTCATCAGCTGTGATATGTCCCTATAAACCCTTACTCCCAACAACAGTCTTCACCATACGAGACCACAAAATATAGTTTCCACCTTTAGAGTAACCGGAACCACAACCTTGTTGGTCTCCATCTTTGAACAGCTCGGATAGAAGATGAGACCTAAAGGTGTGTTCTTGATTCTTCTTGCGAACCAAACCCAGATTATGAGAAACATGTCTCTGGTACCATAAATATTTAGAGGATCTGAGTTTAGAAAGAGTTTCAAAGATTGTGGTTGAAAGACTTAAGCAAATTCAAGACTAATGAGGGACCATGTTTAAGAGACTTATGAAAACTTAAGAACTGTCTACTTTTTATTGATGTTGAGGTTACAACATATATAGTAGATTACAAGAGCTTATGGAATCAAAGGATAAGGTTAAGCGTGTGTAGTCAAAGTAAGAGGAGCGTCCATTTGAATCCAGCCAATGAGGAGCTTCACATGCTTTGGTATCTTGGAATCTTGGACCAAAAAACCTCACCTTTCCAGCCTCTGACAGCTTGTCAAGACGTGATCTCCTTCCCTCCACAACTTTCGGATCAGTCAAGCACCAAAGGTAACTCCACCAAGTTACCATTTTACCCAAACCGATTTAACTTCACTTGTGGTCAATGTAGAGTAGACCAGTACGGACTGCTCAAGAAAATAAACTAGTGATGTAGAGCAACGAGCGATGTGGAGAATAGAGAGAGCCAAGGGATGATGTGGAGAGCCAATGGGCAGTTGTGGGGAGAAGAGAAAAGAGAGAGAGTGACCAATGGGTGATGTGGAAGGAGAGAGAGAGACACCAACTAGGGATGTGGAAGAAGAGAGGAGAGAGAGGGCGATATGGAAGAGAGAGTGAGTGATGTTCACTTCTCAGCTCTTGTTTCGTCTATTTCATTCTCCGTTGATGGTCTCGTATATTCTCATTTAGTTTCCGAAACTGTTTTGATGAGTTTCTTACGAAAGTTTTTCTACCAAAACTTTTCGAAGTTAGTTTTATGAAAGTTATTTCGTGAAACTCTTTTGTTTCGTAAAACCCTTCTGAAATATTTTTAAGAATAAATCTTGTATGGATAGAAAATTCATTGTTTCTTATGTGGGAAGTGATATACGAAGTTTATTCTATTGTTTCTAAGTTGGTGTGGCTTATGTAGAATTGTTATCTCAATATTTTGGCTAGTTAGATTCTTGTTAGTTTCTTTATTGATTTGTTGCAATCTTTGCCGCTGATCTTGAAATGAACGGTTTTGACCACAACATTACCCCCATGTTAATTTTTTTACAATTATTCATTTCATTCAGCAACAAAGTTTCCTCCATTTCAAGTAATTTAGAGATTCAATCCACTATCTCCTTTAATCTTTTGCCTTTACCTTTGAATGAAAAAAATAGCCTTGATGGAAAGAAAAAGGCCAAATTTGTTTTGAAGTTGCATGAATAGGTCAAGAAGAATATTAAAATTAAAACCGAGAAGTATCAAAATCAAGCAAACAATAGCCGCCGTGAACTTTTGCTTGAGCCGGGGGATCTAGTTTGTATTCATCTAAGGAAGGAAAGGTCCCCAATCTTATGGCAAGAACAAATGGTTCTTTTGAAGTCCTAAAATGCATCATAAACAATGTTTACAAGCTTGATCTCCAAGGTAAGTATTTCGTTAGTTATAATTTCAACATTTCTGATTTGGTTCTTTTTATGGCGGACATTCCTGGTTTGAGGTCAAATCATCTTCAAGTCGGAGGGTACATGCATAACCAAGGAGGATAAAATGGATGAACCTTTGCTTGAAACCGATGGATGAGTATTTGACAAGGATGAACCAATGGCCCGAGCAAGGACCAAAAGGATTTATGAAGAATTTGTGGCCTTTGTGAGAAAGATGAGGCATATAGAAGACTAAGAAGAAAAGACCCAAAGAAAATTGATTTGGACTTATCTTTCAGACATATAAGAAATCAGACTTTTCAAGTCAACGATTTTGGCAGACAAATCTTTGGGCTGACCATACCTTCGGTCGACCCGACACTCCTTTTAGGCAACCCAAATATCCACCAGATTGATATGGATCTGTTCGTCCAAAAGCTCCATCCGTTCGATCAGCAGACCCACCCAGGCGACCCTTTCGACCCAAAAATATACTCAACTAAGAAGTTGGAACCATCGAGAAAGCAAAGTAGGCGAAGGGTTGGTCTTTAACCAAAGTGTGTTTCTCTGAGTCAAACCTCATTTTCATTCTAGTCTTCGGTCAAGTCCTTATTTTTATTTCTTTGTTTATATTTTCTACATTGCTTTATATATAAAGGCTTAGGTACTTCTTGCAAGAACAAATTTGGATCATTTTCTAAATAAACCAAGTGTAAACTCTTTTGTTCCTTCGTAAGCATTCTTTTATTGTTAGTGTGTCATATCTAGGTATCAACTTGGCTGAGTTTGGTGTCCATATCCAGAGGAGGCCATTATAGGGTAAATTAGAAGACCATTTGTAAGCTTATGTGCGATCTTAACTACATACATCCTTCTCGTTGGTGCTAGTAGTCCATCGTCAAAAAATCTTTTCAACGACCATCTAAGCAAGTAAATTATGTGGACCGAGTGCTATTAAAAAACTGAAGTTCATCATGGGCATGGCGATTTCAGGTATCAGTTTGGTTTGGTTTGGGTATTTTGGTTATCGGGTAATTCGGGTAGGGATCTGGGGGATCTAATTAGCATCCTAGTTATTTTCGGTTCGGTTAGTGAACACCTAGATCTACTCATATGTTGCTAAAAAGAATATGGTTGTATGATAATTGAGACTTGTATGTGGGGTTTTGCATTGTGTGGGGATTAAGTATGTGTGGGTAGTGTGTATGAGATAGGAAAAGATTTAAGGCCTATGTTTGCCTGTGCAATGTGATTGAGAGTTCTCGGGTGTTGGATTGTTTCTTGCTGGGTCAAGCGGGGACCAAATGAGGTGGCATGATTCATCGTCAGAGTGGGTAGACGGCATGCTGGATTACGCAGGGACCGAACAAGGTGACATGATCATGTGAACATGGTGGTGGATCAAGCATAAACTGGTGTCCGTAACTACATTGCGTGAAGGCGTTGAACTCACGGATACTGATTTAGGTGGTGAGTTCTCACGCGACAACATGAGAAACGCGAGGACCGAATGAGGTGTCGTGGTCTCATTTTGGCACTGTCGGGGTTTATCCTTGTTAGTTGTTGATTGCTCTTGTTTTACTAGATGTTCTAGGTAGAGCTTTTGTTATGTTTTGTGGTGAATGTTGGGTGATGATTTCGGGCTCCTAGAGCTTCCTTCACTGATCTTTTATCAAAATGCTCACCCTTCCTTCTTTCCTTTCTTCTTTCAGGATCAGTTCATCGTGGTGTTTTTTTTCAAAGGCATCATGGGATCCTACTTTGTTGAAAGACATATTGTCTTAGCATGTATGGCTAGAGACAATTGTCCTGATTTCGGCGACCATTTCAGCTATGCTGGGTCGGGGTGTCACAAGTGGTATTAGAGCCATGAAAAACTCTCTAGTCCTCACCTATAGGGTCACTCATAACTAAAACCAATATAACTCGAACAAATTTTTATTATTTTCTTCTTACTTGGTGGAGTTATTCTCGGTTTTCATGGAATTCATGGTGAATTCCCAGTTAAGTGGGAAGAATTGTCATATCCCGGCCCGCCGATATGTGGGCTTGTTATTTTATTAGTTTGGACAAAAGCCCATATTTCCCCTGCATTTATTTTTGGACCATGTAGTAAACCATAGGGTTTTCCACCTTTTTCATATAAATAGAAGTTTGTCCCTCTTTAGTCTTTCATCACAAATCCAGAGCGAAACCCTGCAAAATTATAGAGAGATATGAAAACGTTACTCGTCAAGATTTCTCCTTTTCTCTTTTCTCTCATTCTCTATTGGCCGACCTCTCCGTTCTGTCGGTCTTGTTCAATGTATGACAGAGCCAAGCCGTCAAAGATCCCAACGAATCAATCCAAGTATGTATCTAGATCTCTTCTTCTGCTTTATAGATATGGTCACTTGTGAGATAAAGAACCCTAATTTTCCTTTTTCTCCATCTCATTCTTATGTTCTCAGATCTAAGGCTAAGGTGAGGACTGATGTGGTTTCTTCTTCTCTTATTCATTATCGTTTCATAGTAGAAGTTTCTAACAACCATTCATACCTACGTGTTATCTATAAGCATACGCGTAGTTGCTTGATAAATATATATATATATATATATATATATTGTAATGTGAACACCTAGATGTACTCATAGGTTGCTAAAACGAATATGGTTGTATGATGATTGAGACTTGTATGTGGGTCTTTGCATTGTGTGGGGATTAAGCATGTGTGTGTAGTGTATATGAGATGGGAAAAGGCTTAAGGCATATGTTTTCCGGTGCAACGTGATTGAGAGTTCTCGACCATTCCTTTGTTTCTTGTTGGGTCATGCGGGGACCGAATGAGGTGGCATGATTCATCGCCGGAGCGGGTAGACAGCATGTCAGATCACGCGGGACCAAACAAGGTCGTGTGATTATGTGAAAATGGTGGCGGATCAAGCATTAACTGGTGTCGGTAATTTATTGTGTGAAGGCGTTGAATTCATGGGTACTGATTTAAGTGATGAGCTCTCACGCGACAACATGAGGAATGTGAGGACCGAATGAGGTGGTGTCATCTCATGTTTGCACCGTCGGGGTTTATCCTTGTCACTTGTTGATTGCTCTTGTTTTATTGGATGTCATAGGTAGAGATTTTGTTATTTTTGGTAGTGAATGATGGGTGATAATTTCAGTGCTCCCAGAGCTTTCCTCACTGAGCTTTTGTCAAAATGCTCACCCATTGATATACTATGGATTTTACCAGTTTTCACTCATAGTATATGTGCTTTTTAGATAATATTATGTGTTTGGAGTCTGTTTTAAAGTGTTTTCAGGTTTAGGTACGTTTTGGAGATATGACATTTTGGAGCTTTTTGAGATGGAGAGCTGCAAAGACGCGTCAGGGGTCTAGTTATGGATTGAGACTTTTGCACGGTGTGATTGAGCTCATCCTTTGAGACAATATATAACTTTGAGTTATATTTCCAATATAACCAGTTTAAGGTCCAAATGACGGTTAGATCTAAATTTATGTTTTTTACTGAAGAGTGGTACGTCTGCCTCACGTGAGGGAGCTATCGAGATTGAGAAGGAGTGTCGATCGACACAGGCCTCTCAGTGTTGATTGGCACTGATACCAGAAGACATGCCAAGTCTATTTCAAGACCGAATAAGGTCCAGAAGTCATCACAAGTTACCAGAATTCCCTTGGCCGGCTTTATACCTAGTTTTTATAGTTTTCTAAGCCATTGTTGATGGATATGATTTCTACACTTTCTTTTATTAATTGTTTTAGTTTTGGAGAGAGATCAATTCTCCTTCAGATATTGATTGGAACTCATTTGGTCTTACCGTTGATTCTTTATCTATTATTTATTCAAACTATAATTTGTGTTCTTGCTTCCATGCATGAGTAATTCTCATGCTAGGTTTAGGGATTTCATGTTCTTAATGTCAAATGGATAATCATAGGATTGCTAGGGTTACTTGCTGATTTATACACTAGTGTAACTTGTATACTAGGATCTAGAGTAGTTGGAAAGCACAAGAGTGTGACTGATTATTTGAACCTGAATCATAGGACAATTGAGATGTATAAGAGTGCAATCAATTAACAGAACCTAATGTCTGCTGGATTAGATACCTAGGCGCATATGACAGTTGGTCTAGAGTTTAGTTAAACATTATCGATATGTACGTTAATGCTTGTCTAAATAAGTGTCGATCGACACTCAACAATTGGTATCAATTGACATTCTTCATGAATTCGCATACGAGAATTGGAATCACAGGATTTAGAAATCTGATTAGTAATTACATGCAAACACTAGATTACTTGCTTATTGAATTCGATTTCTAGAATTAAACTTAATTAAATCCTTAGCATCCTTGATTTGTGTTTTGATTCTCCTGATTAATAAATCTCTATATTTAGCGTATCTTCCTTATCGTTTACATATGTTCTATTACTTACTGCTTATTTATTGTTTTTATATTGTATACCTAGCTGAAACTCAACTATATTGTATGAAAAGATAGAGTCTCTGTGGATTTGATCCTCAGGTACTACATCGAATCTATTATTTGAGCATATCAAATTTGGAGTTGTTGTCGGGGACTCTGATCACCATTAGACTAGGTGTAGGATTTCGTCTAGGTTTTTCTCTTTAGTTTACTATTGTTTCAGGTACATACATCTGAGTACCAAAAGCAACAAGGAAAAAAAAGCTCTTGGACTTCTCAAACCAGGAGCTAGCTGGGTTAGAAAGTATGATACGTAAGACTACGATGTCAGTGTCCAACAACTCTACCCTCCAAGAAGCGATCGATACTCCTCTTATAGTGTCGAGCGACACTCATCTGATATCATCGATCAACACTGCACACTGCGAGATAAAGATGGCTGTGGCACTTGTGTTGATTGAAGATGACAATGGAGACCTGCATGACCCAGAGAGTTATCTGTGTAATGCAGCAGGTCAGAAGATATATGCATATGGGGCTGTAATCCTTGAGCCATCTGTTGCTACTAAGAATGATAAAGTTCTTTGATAGAGAACGTTCGCATAATGGATCATGCCTAGTCAATTTTATGCTAACAGGCGTGAGATTCAACCTTCAACAATTTATGGGGTTGATATTAAACCCACATACTTCTCTTGTATGGCTCAGCACCCTTTTCATTGCCTTCCTAATGAAGATCCCATGCACCATATTGAAGCACTAGAAGAGTTTGTGTCTGGCATCCAGATACATGAAGGAACCAAAGACCACATTCTCTACAAGCTGTTCAAATATTCTCTTTCTAGGAATGCAATTAATTTGCTAAAGCTTCTACCACCAGGATCTCTCACTACCTTGAATGATATCAAGACTGCGTTTATTACAGAGTTATTTGATGATACAAGGGATGAAGATGTGAGGAATAAAACTTCGACATTTGTTGGGTTCAAAATCGGTTACGACAAAATCAATAACTGAAACTGCGCGAAAAATGTTTCTCTTTAAAAAGAAAGAGATAGTATTTAAAAAAAAGAGCGGGAGAACCGAAATTGAGTTTCATATGAATTTTGAAAAAGATTCATACGATAATTCCTCGAGAAAGGTTACTCGAAGCCTCAGACAAACAGGTCCCGAGCATTGAAACAACGAAACGGGCAGTCCAGCTCGCCTCGGGGCGAGCTGGACCAAACTAGCTGTTCAACTCGCCCTCGAGGCGAGTTAGACCAAACAAACAGCCCAACACGCCCGATCAGCGAGTTCGATCAACCAATCCGTCTTCATCCCACTCTCGTAGCTTCCTCCTTTGAGATTGGATATAACTCGCTCTTATTTCGTCTCGAACGGAGTTACCATTGGAACTTTACGATTTAAAAACCAAAAGAACTCGTTTCCTCGTGTAAAGTTTGAATTGATCGTTTAAAACGGCAACAATTAACTAAACAACTAAATCTGCCTCCACTATACGAGAAATTTGAACTTTCTTCAGAATCGACATCGTTTCAGAAGCGCTCTTTCGATAAACCGTTAAAACGCTTAAGTCGAAAAATGACCCGAAAAGGTCTAAAATACAGCTAAAAGCCCACTCGCGGTTTTACACGAAATCAAGCTCATGCATTATGAAGGTCTATCTTTTAATTTGAGGAAAAGATAAATGTTAAGTTCAAAAGATAAATGTGAAGTTTCCAAAGATAACCACGAAGATCGAAGAAAAATGGAATATTCCCGCGAAGCGATAAACTCGACCGATGGCAGAAAGAGAAGAGTTAACCGCTTCAAGATGAGTATATAAGGGCATCGATGTTGAAGATGCGGGACACCATTTTTCTACTCAGAGCTGGACATAGCATGTAGGGCAAATTAGGAATATTTTCGTTTTTCTATTTTCGAGCTGTGACTCAACTAGGTTAATAAAGTCTCACAAGGTTAGAATTAGGAACTCGCCGATGGCTCTTATCGCCGAGGCTTTAGTTGTTGTAATGCTCATTCACTCAATTCGGAATAAGATTTTCTTTGCTCCCTTTTCGTTTTTTACCGATTTATTATTTCGTTTGTTCTCATTGTTTGATTGCTTGGCGTGTGGTTTAGCAGATATCCGGAACCTCTGAGAAATTTAGGTTTACTTAGATTTCCTATTTTCATCAAAAATTGACATTGCGAATTCCGGTTCCCACAACATATTCTCAGAGACCTAGTGAAGTGTTCATAAGCTCTTAGGATAAGTTTAGGAGATACCAGAAGTTCTGTTCACATCATGGTTTTACGCAGGTTCAACTATTGCGGATTTTCTTTAGGGGTATTCATTTGTGTTATATGTTGATGCTGGATGGTGCAAGCAAAGGAAACATCAAGACCAAGATTCCAGAGGAAGCAAAGAGACTGAATGAGAAATTGGTGTTTAACAACAATACCAAGAATATGGATATGCACATGATGGAATAGCTGCAATGGTTGGTGACAACATAGTTGAGGTCAAAGTTGTAAGAAAATAAAGAACAATGAAGAACAGCTCAAGAACAAAAGAAAGAAGAGGGAGAGGAGAAATTTTCGTGACAAAGAAAAGAGAGGTGAGGAAATTATTTTCCTTAACTTAATTCTGAGTATCTAAGGCTTTTTAAGTAGCCATACAATAATACATTAAAATAAACATAAAGGATAGACAAAGTGAAAGCTGGATAATGTATCTGAATAATAGAGTGGGGTCTTTCTCCAACAGCTTTATTTTCAAATATGTGTTCACACCTTTCCATTAGTCAAGTTGCCTCCAACTGTCCTATTTGTCTCTTCAGGACCAAATACACGAGCTCCCCCCCCCTTGACTTACCTTCTAAGTCAAGTCTGTATGGAATGAACAATGAGACCTTTCTTCCAACTTCCTTTAATCTCTTTGCCATAAGGTATGGTTAAGATTGGAACATCATGAAGACATTCCTCATAAAAACCTTAGTGTGCAAAACCTAGTGGGAGAAAAGACACACTAAGGAAAAAAAGTAGATGCTTAATGGCTGAGAGGATCGTGATTTAGACATATCCATGGTCCTAACCTTGGATGGATGAACTCACATACTTTTGTGCTTTCTCCTTTGGTGAAGATGTCAGCTAGTTGATCTTCACTCCTTGTGTAGCAAGGTAGGATGATCTGTTGCTCCACAACTTGTCTAACTTTGTGACAATCCACCTCAATGTGCTTTGTCCTTTCATAGAACACCGAGTTTGATGCTATATGGATAGCAGCCTGGTTATCACAATGCATTGTGATTGGTGATGTCATCTCTATGCCCAAGTCTCTCAGTAGGTTCTTAATCCAAATGAGTTCACTAGTACGCCTCCACATTGCTATATATTATGCCTCAACAATTGAACATGATACAACCTTTTTCTCATGTTTTTCCAAGTGACTAAGTTGCCTCCAATGAAGGTGCTCATGGCTACTCTATCACCAGCCCAATCTGTATCACAGTACCCCCCCCCCACAATCTATGTGCTTCTGTTGCAACCCATCCATACACCTTGACCCGGAACTTCTCTTAGGTACCTCATGATCCTTTTCATCATATTCTAATGGTGAACCTTAAGAGCATGTATATGTTGGCTGACTTGATTCACAACAAAGCAGATATATGGTCTTGTAATGGTGAGATAGATCAGCTTCCTAACCATTCTCATATAGAGCTTGACATTTTCAAAAGGGTCATCTTAAAACTCTGCCTCATGCAACACTTTGTATCCATCTTCAAGAGGAGTTTTGGCTATTATTCATCCATGTTTATCTGCCTCACTCAACAATTCAATTGTGTACTTCCTTTGGGATAAGAAAATCGCCTCTTTAGAATGGCTTATTTCAATCCCTAGGAAATACTTTAACTCTCCCAAATCTTTGATATCAAATGAAGATTTTAGAAAAGCTTGGTTGAAATGATACATTTCTTGTCGCTTCCAGTGATGATTATGTCATCAACATAGACAAGAATAACCACAATACCTTGCTGACTTGAGAGTGTGAAGAGTGTATGATCTGCATATGATTTCTTGAACTCTCTTCCATTCACGGTTGTGCTCAGCTTGTAATACCAAGCTCTAGGTGAATGTTTTAATCCATAGATTGCCTTCTTCGATCTTAGCACATTCCGTGGTTTGACTAGGTATTCTAGGCCAGGATGAGGATGCATGTATACTTCATCTTCTAATTGTCCTTGTAGGAAATCATTACTCACATCCATTTACCACAAATCCCATTCCAAGTTAGTGGCAAGTGAAAGGATGATCGTTATGGTATGAAGCTTTGCTACTAGTGCAAAAGTATCAACACAGTCTTCTCCATATGTCTGAGTGAACCCTCTTGCAACCAACCTGGTCTTTTTCCTCTCTAGTTTTCTATTTGTTAGGTACTTAATGGTGAAAATACATATACTTGTCACTGCTTTCTTTCCTTTTGGAAGCTCAGCCTCATACCAAGTGTCATTGTCTATCATAGTCTTGGTTTCATGAACAACATATTATTTCCATTCCTTATCCTCCAATGTTTCTTCATAGGACCTTGGGATATACTCTAGATCCAAATGACCCATGAACCCAACATGTTCTTGAGGATAATGCGCCAAAGAGTATGTTGTTTGTATAGGATGAGCAACTTCATTGATGTTGAAGTATACTCTGGTGTTGATCGAATTGGATGGATCTTTTTTCACTCTTGTACTTCTTCTCAATGGTTGAATCTGTTTTTATTATACCACTACTTCTTCATGACCTTGATATTCACTAGACTGATCAGATTCAGATTCATGCATTTCATTTTGATCATGAGCCGCATCTGAATCATCTTCTTGCCTTTGCTCTTGTGATTCAAGTTGATCCCCCCCCCCTCATGATCAGGATGGACTTCTTCAACAACTTCTTTAGCTTGTTTAGGCTCTTCAGCAACTGGGGGAGTATAAGATCTCATGGTTTGCGCACTCTCCTTAGGTTGACTGATCCCAAGACTTTCCAGAAATATTCTTAAATTGTTTGCCCTATGTGAGGGTGCATGTGAGAGATCTCTAAAGTCTTCCCAACTCTTCTCATCATAGTACCCCTTGGATTCCAAAAACTTCACATCTTTTGAGACCAAGACCCTTCTTGATTCTGGTGCATAGCATTTGTACCCCTTATGTGTGTGAGAGATATGAACATCGACTTAACACTCTTGGGTTCTAGTTTGTTTTTATACTCTCTTGGTGTCAAGAAATAACAAACACACCCAAAGACACACAAATTATCAATAGGATGTTTGATTTTGTTTAATACTTGAAAGGGGCAGAAATCTTGGAGAATTTTGGTTGGAATCATGTTGATTAGGTAGCATGTTGATACCACAACATCTCCCCCAAATCTCTTAAGAATATTGGTGTGAAACATCATGCTCCTTGCAACTTCCATTAGATGCTTGTTTTTCCTTTCAACAACTTCATTTTTCTGTAGTGTGTAGGGAAACTTGTTTGATGGATAATCTCATGTTTTTATAGGTGATTTTTGAAGGTATGACTTGTGTATTTTCCATTCTTATCTGACCTGAAAATTTTGATCTTGGAATTGAAATGGTTAGCTACATAGCTTTGAAAGTTGATGAAAGCTTATAATACTCTATCTTTAGATTAAATCAAGGTGAGCCGAGTATATTTCGATTATTCATCTATGACAGTGACAAAATACTTATGATTTTCTGTAGATGCACAAGGTGCTATCCAAACAACACAATGCACAAGGTCAAAATACGGAAGACCGATCTACAATGTTTACCAAGAATGAAAGCTTCACAACTATCATTCTTGAAAGTAAGATTAGGAAACATCAACCCTAAGGCACGAGAGTGAGCTTGGCCTAATCTAGAATGCCACAAAACATCACTATCTAAGAAAGAAGCAGAATTTTAACAGCAGAAGAAAAATTTGATATAAGCTTGGTGTGTCTTCAAGCATATAAAGCTCAACCTTGCTCACACCTTTTTCCAGCATCTTTTTGGTCTTAAAATTATGAAAGTGAACATCATATGACTGAAAATAACATTGCAATTAAGTTCATTGGTTACTCTTTTAACAGATAGTAAGTTAGATGTGAAGGTAGGCATGTAAAATGCCTGAGACTCTTTATCAAACAATTTCAAATTTTCTATGCCTTCAATGAGAATTTTATCACCATTTGCAGCCACAACACTACCTAGAACCGGTTTAAAATAACTAATGAGTCTAGCATCCCTAATCATATGGTGAGATGCTCCTTAATCAATTATCAAGGGCCTAGTGTTTTGTGATGCATTGTAACAGAATTTAAAACATTACTACTCATGTTACTAGAGTTTGCATTGAGAGACTTGATGAGAGCCTTAATGCCTAACTTGCGGATGAAGGCATCATCATGAGGGAGTTGGGATGTGGCATGGGATGTAGACCCAACAACATGAGTGGTTGAGATCATGGCTCTTCCATCTACTCACATGCGCATAAGAGCATTGTTTGGCAATGCTGCTTCATGAGCGCTTTCTTCATGAGCTTTGGTCATTTGAATGAACTTGGAAGGTGGTCTGAGATGAGGATGGAGTATCCAGCAGTTGTTCTTGGAGTGGCCTTGCTTCTTGCATTGCTCACAAGTCACATGCTTGTCTACTTGCTTGTAGAATGCTTTTGTTTTCTGGCTTCCATCTTCTCAGCTTTGTTAGCAATGGTTAACTCCCCTTTTCCACCAAACAACTTATTTGAGCCTTGTTCATTCTGAATCTGAGAACACACATCCTCAAGAATTGGAAGCTTCTCAGCTCTAAAAATATGTTTGATAACATCATTAAAAATTGGGTTAAGGGTGAGAAGCAGGACAAAGACCTCGTCTTACTCACGTATTTCATTCAGAGTGGTTGGATCATTGGTGCTTGGCCTAGGCATCTCAAGCTCAACCAACAGTGCTCTGAACTTGCCAGATTTATTTTTGAAATCCATATCTTCTTGTCTCAGGTTGTTAATTTTCTTCTTCACTTCAAATACTCTGCTTAGATTTGAAGTGTTGCCATAAACCTTTTGTAAGGTTTCCAATAGCTCTTTTGTTGTCTTGCAGTATGAATATGCCTCTATAATGGGACCATCAAGTGAGATTTGCATGATAAACATCACCATATGGTCCTCCAGACCCCATTTGCCTTCATCTACCACTACAATCTTATTGCCATCTTCTCCTTAAGTGGTTTATCTTGGTGCTTCACCTGAGGTGATATGCTCCCATAAACCTTTCCACCAAGGGCATTCTTGGCCAATCTTAACTATAGAAGGTAGATCAACCTCTTTGAAGTGACTGGAATCATCAGTGGTTTGCCTTGCTCCATTTCAAAATTTTCTGTCTAATGGATAATAGGGTGTTCCAAGAAATTTTAAAGAAAGTAAACCGATAGAAGTGTAGAGAATGAAGAGAAAAAATAAATTTTGGAGGTAAAAAGTGAATTAAGGAGCTTATAGCTCTGATACTATGTAAGAAAACGAAGAACAAGAGAGATAAGAGAGAGAGAGAGAGAGAGAGAGAGAGAGAGAGAGAGATTTTCATAACCAAGAAAAAGAGAGGTGAGGAAAGTATTTTTCTTAACTGAGTTATGAGTATCCGAAGCTTTTTAAGTAGCCATAGAATAATATATTAAAAATAAACATAGAGAAGAAACATAAGTGAAAGCTGGATAATAAATATGGGTAATAAAGTGATATCTCTTTCCAAAAGCTTTATTTTTAAATTTGTGTTCACACCTTCTTCCCATTTGTCAAGTTACCTCCAATTGTCCTATTTGTCTCTTGAAGACTAAATACACAAGCTCCCCCCCCTTGCCTTGCCTTCTAATCCAAGTCTGATCAGATGTAGAGCTTGGCTGAACAAAATGAACAGTGTTATATAAAATTATCAGTGGAACCTTTCTTCCAACTTTCTTTAATCTCTTCTTTATTCCTCTAATAAAGGCCATTTTTTTTGTACATGAAGTCTCAATGGTGGAGCAGGCTGCAGAGGACGATAAAAATCACAACAATGAAACTGGTTTTCAGAGCTATATTCAGAGGATGGAATCTACCATGGAGCGAGTCCTAGAGATTCATTAGAAGATGAGTGCATACTTTAATATGAGGTTGGATTTTATCCATAAAGAGTTGAATGGAAAATTTGAACTCGTGGACGCCCATATCATGATGCTAGATGACAACGTGCAGGTTAAGGTTTATTTTAAAGCAGACAATCTATCAAATTAACCTTACAAACTAATCTTGCCAAGAGAGATCTAATTCTAGTACTTAGGGATCGAATCCACAGAGAGCGAGGGCACACAATAGATTTTTGTATTCCTAATGGCTAAGCTAGGCTAGCTATAAACAAAGGTTTATTTTGGGTTTTATTCGAAAAGAAAATTGTCTATATAAGTTAAGTTGATTCAAATATAAAAAAGATAGATCTAGGGTTTCAGGCAAGTGAATTTTAGCGGATAGGATGCAAAAAATTATTTATATGCAAGGACCTTAATCAGCTAGTCTGACCCCCTCTTGTTCCAACTCTCGTAAGCGAACAGAGGAGTCGACCATCGATCAACAGCTAAGGCCGAGTGTCGATCGACGTCTAAGGCCAAGTGTCGATCGACGTCTAAGGCCGAGTGTCTATCGACTCTATCAGAGAGGAAATTCGTCCGCTAGGTTAATTAAACCAGCTCTCGCATGTATCTAACAACCTAGCTCAATGGAATCAATTCCGGCACAAAACCTACTCTCGTATTTTTCCATGTCCTAAGTTCAGGTTTCTAGTTAGCTACTCTAGAACACATGCATTAAACAAAATTTCAAAGATTTATATCTCTTCATTCTGGCAATCTTATTTTGGGGCTAATTCTTCAATACCATTAGAAACCATAAATCTAACAAGAGAGTTACTCATACATAATCATATAAAGCATGATAGACTGAATAATATAATGCATAAAATAAATAATGGGGTTCCAATACATGTCTCTGAAGGAGTTCAGATCTTCTCCCCTTAACTAAGAAAACTAAAAGGCTATAAATAATATTTTGTGTAACATAAATGTGTATCTCTCTGCTTAAATAATAGCAGAACCTTTATAAACTAGGTCAAAACTCGTTCAGGGGCATTCTTGTAATTTTTATTGACTTGGGCTTGAAGACGGCCAATACTTCTGCGAGTAGGCCGTCGATCGAAAACAAGGATACTCCATCGATCGATTGTCATGCTTGACTTCAGACTTAACTGATCGTGAACATCTACTAGATATCTTCTCTGGATGCTCTAACAAGTTTTATTATCTCCATAATGCTCCAAAACGTACATTTACCTGAAAAGACTCTAAAATACAGTATAGACATACATAATAGACTCTAAATATGGTCCAAATGAAGGTCTAAAAATGGTAAATAACAAGGTATATCACTAGATATCCGGGTTTTTCAGACTGCAGAAGCTGTGAAGAAGCAAGAAGCTTTGGTTAAAGGGAAATCTGAGCAAAGCAAAAGACACCAGACTGATACCATATTAGAT
Source organism: Moricandia arvensis (assembly GCA_905132765.1). NCBI lineage: Eukaryota > Viridiplantae > Streptophyta > Magnoliopsida > Brassicales > Brassicaceae > Moricandia > Moricandia arvensis. The sequence continues at coordinate 44,898 of CAJHQP010002596.1, forward strand.
GATGATTTAAGGGAAGTGGTCGAGCAATGGAAGCTCCAATAAGGGGATTTTTAAGTCAAAAGTTCTTATGTCCGTTGGCAGCTTGCACTGGTGTCGATCAACTCCATTAGTTGAGCATCGATCGACACCCCTTGAAGAGTCCGTAAGATCCCCTGAGACGGTGAGAACTGAGCGACATTCAGAATTTGCTGATCGACACCCTTTTGCCCCTATAATACACCATGTTGAGCTGAGTGTCGATCGACACCCTACCAATGTCATCGACTAATACCCACCAGTGACTCACTGAGTTCGATTGCCAAGTTTTGATGCACACAACTTAAGTGCAACTCAATACCCATCTCAGACATCAACATAGACAAAAGTGAATACCAATCACCAACATGTAGATGCACCAGAACAAGAGCAATCGACCTCAGCTGAACGTCTTTCGTTGAGAGTGTTGATCAACGACACACGCTCAATATCGATCAACATCATATGGACGAACATGAATATGTCATGGATCAGCATGTAATGAAAGAAGGAACTCCAATTGGGAAGAGAGTGAAATCTAGGAAGCTCTATGTTCCTAAACACCTCAGAAGAGAAGCTAACATTGCTGAACTTGATGAATTTCACAAGAGAGTGAAGAGGGTTCCTAAGAATATTCATTAGAGGATGTCTATCATCAATACAGACTGGGTACTTTCTTCAGAGAGAGCAAAAATATATATAAGGACACTAAGCTGCTGTTAAAAAGGCCAGTTGTAAACCCAAGAGGACACTGAAGAAGGAACAAGATCGTGGGATGTTTTTGATTCCTTGTTGCATACATGACTCCAATTTCCCATACGCCCTATGTGATACTGAATCTGTGGTCAACATCACTGCCAAAAACACTATTGAGATGTTAGGATAAAAGGCGGAACCTTCTCAAGATAGTTTCACCTTTGTGGATAACTTCAAGGCAAATTCAGTCGACATGATCAAGAATGTTAAAGTAGAGATAGGGGAATGCACTGTCCATATGTACTTTCATGTTGTGGAGATCAAATGAGGTTGGAAATCTTCTCTTCTTTTTGGAAGAGCCTTCATGGCTACAGTGGGGGCAAACTGTGATCTAAAGAAGAATAAGATGTGTCTGACTAATGTTGATGAAAATGTCTTCTACGATCACGTGGAGAAGAACATAAGCGAGGAGTTTATTTCATGCATAGAGCTGTCTGAAGATCCATCACCTACAACTGATTCAAATTGTGAGACTGCAAAACTAGCATCAGCGTCGATCGACACTCAGCCATAGGCCTGGGCGTTTTATATTGGACCCGAAGCCCATAGTGCAACCCGAATCGAATAACGGTATCGGATCGGTAACGGACCTAAGCAAAAAACAGATTGGATTTTGTAGCCCAAAAATTTGGGTTATGGGCCAGATCGGTTGAAAACGGTTATCAAAACTAATAGACCAAAATACCGAGCCGACGAACCCTAGTTCCCAAAATCAATCTCTCTCAATTATTGATCATCATCATTTACAAACTCAAGCTGGCCACTATAAATCACTTAGCTTCTCCAACTTCTTCTTCTTCACCCGAGCATTCGAGAATCCAATCGGAGGTATTCTCTTTCTTTGATTCTTGTTATTCTTCTTCTTCATTAGTTCCTTGTTGAAGTAAGTCAAATCGTTATTATTTTAGTTCAAGCTGGCCACTATAAATCACTTAGTTATCGGACATATGTTTTTGTTCTTACTTTATTGATTTTTAGTTTTTGGTTTTTGGTTTTGAATGTTTACTCGAATTGATTTTTCTTTCTTTCTTTTTGTTGTTTTGCAGATGGACTCAACATCATCTGTTGACCGAGAAACTCAAAACAAATAGGATGCAAGAAACATTCAAACACACCATAATAATACCGGCAAGAGGAAAGAAACGGAGAGAGCTAGTGAAGCGACAAGCAAAGTAAAGCGTATTCTCCCTACAAGATCCAAAGCTTGGCAGCATTACACAAGTAATAAAGAAGATCGAGACAAGTGTGTATGCAACTACTGTCAGAACACATTTTCGTGTCTCATAAGCTCAGGGATCTCAAATCTGAAGAGCCATCTTGAGAAATATAAGAGTCATCTTGCTTGGTCGGCTGGAAAAAAAGATCAGCAGCCAAACATTGATGAGGAAGGGAAACTTAAGAAGGAAAAGTTGACTGAAGGTCAGTTGAGAGAAGCCACAAATAAGATGGTTGTCTTAGGACAATTGTCGTTATAATTTTTGAAAGTGTAGCATGGAAACATTTTGCCTCAAGGCTAATTAAATTTAACTAATGTCTTCTCTTTTTTCATATTTAATTGTAACTAATGTCTTATCTTTTCTATGTTTGTAGGCAAACTTTGGGCACACTCCTTATTCAAGAAGAACTGCGTCTAAAGACATTATCAAGATGTATGTGGAAAGGAAAAATGCACTCAAGAAATGGTTCTTTTGTAGCAATCAACGAGTATCTTTGACAACGAATATTTGGGTCTCCCTAACTACAGCTAATCCTTTATACATTAGACATCTTTTGATTCTTGTATACATATTAGAAAGCTGATCATGGGGTTCTTATTGTTCAATGTATACAAGTGCAAGTTACATGGTCATCACAATGCCATACATTGATGCTTCTTGGTGGTTAAAGAAGTTGATCATAGGGTTCAAACACATCACGGATCACAAAGATCAGATTATAGCAAATGTTCTACTAGAGTGCTTGTCTGAATGGGGAATAATAAATGTGTTCTGCATAACCGTTGATAATGCTACTGCCAATAGTTCAGCTTTGAGAAAGTTCCAAAGTAGTTTTCTTTAGGTTCTGATCAGGCTTTTGTGTTAGATGGGGAGTTTTTACACATGAGATGGTACTGACTATAAGGAGATGTGTGAGTCCTTGATGTGTCTCTTGAGAAGTTTGTTCAAAGAGTACAGTTCAAGACATGGAGCCAGGTTTGATCCAAGTGATCGATCATCTCAGTCTGACAACTGAACTCAGCCTAGAGACCAATGTATTGAAAGGATGGAGATTGTGGACGACTGTGTGGGTTACGAAAGGATGGATGTTAGTTACAAGTAATAGCTAAACAAAATAGAGGTTAGAGAAAAGAAGGATGAGCTGGAAACATACCTTAAAGAGTATGTTGAACACCCTGACCTGATGATTGGAACAAAGTATGATGTACTCTCATGGTGGAGAAAAAACTCAGCTAAGTATCCTATCTTTTCTGAGATTGCTCGGGATGTTTTAGCTTTACAAGTCCCATCAGTTTCTTCAGAGAGTGCCTTTAGTACATCTGGTCGGCTTCTAGAACCACACAGGAGCTGTCTAACCCATTACATGGTGGAGGTTTTAATGTGCACAGAGAAGTGGATGAAGCAAGACATAAAAATGGAGACAAGAGTGCTTTCAAATCAACAAATACTAGCTGATCTTGAAGAAGTGGATAGGCTTGAAAGAGGTAAAATCCTATAATTTCAATTTTCTTATCTTATAATATGAATGTTAAGTTATTAGTAATCGTTTTGAACTTTGTATTTTCAGAGTATGGAGACAAAATAGTTCCAGAAGAAGAATAAGGCTTTGTTGTTGCTTGAGAAGATCATGGCTATGTGAACACTTTGTTTCTTTGTTTCAGTTTGAAGTTTATGTTTTTTTTTTTTGCAATTTGAACATGTTGTTTTGCCAATGTTGGTTTTAAGTTTAGACATAAGATATCTTGTTTTCTTTTGTGTCTAAAACTTGTATTTTATTTGGGTTTTCTTGTGTTTGAACTCATGTTTGTCTCAATGAAATTTTCAGATGTTTGGTTAATTTCGGTTTTGTTTGGTATTTTTTCGGTTGTTTGGTTATATATGATTGTATTAGGTTGTAAAAATCCAAAACCGGACTGGTCCAAAAGTGTAATCGGATTTTACCAGATTTTTTTTCCTTCACCCAAACCGATCTGAACCTGGTTGATTACGAACCGATACCAAACCAAAATTTTGAAAAAAACGAATGGTACTTGTACACTTAGATCCGAAAGTCTGAACATACGATTTAACCGAATCAAAACCAATCGGTGGTCGGAGCGCCCAGGCCTACTCAGCCATCAGCATCAATCGACACCCTCCAAATTTAAGAACAGACCGAGACTGGAAATTTAAGACTAGGGGAAGGGGCATGAAAAAGAAAAAAAGTAAAAAATGTAGATGCAGATTTCTTGTCACTGGTTCCTTCGCGATGTCATGAGGGAAGTCTTGAGTATAGAGTGCACCGCAGAGGAGGTATACAGCCTTTTACCAATGTCAGAATGCTATGTGATTCAGATTTGAAAGACATAGGAGAAGCTTCTGCAAGAGTTTTTTTCAACAACATCAACAAAATGAGGAAGGGAGACACTAAGATTTGTTTTGGAGCAAGTTGTCATTCTCATCCAGACTAAATCAGATCTTCAAAAGACAAGCTAATGACTAAAGTTAAACACTAGGTGGGAGGCAACCCACTGTTAGGTAAGTTTTAAATTAGTTTTTATTTTTGTTTTACTATTTTTGTATTTATTTTATTTCAAGAAAAAAGAGATCCGAGGAAGATGAGTTGATATACCAACATCGATCGACAACTGGCCAGTGTCGGTCGATAGAGCATCACGAGTATCGATCACCACTTAATTGTTTCGATCGACACTCATATCAGAAGGCATGTATGACTCGATTTACCTTGTTAAATTTTTACTTATGATTTATTTTCTTCACCAATCTCGGATTGTATAACACTGAGACACTGTTGTTTAAGTCTTGGGATGTTTACTAGTATTGTGTTTTATTTTGAGTTTTATTATTTTCTGTTTTCATTAAGTATTTATAGAGTCAGAAGGGAATTATGATCGTTCAATTTATATAACAACTCTATATCACCATTCTTAGATTTACTGACTGCAGAAGTGTACTAGAGATACCAAAGTGGATCACCTGCCAGTCATATCCACACTTGTTGAGAATGTTTGAAGGAACTGAAGCTGACGTCTAACCTAACTGAACTTAATTTGCTTGCTTTGGGGCTTGGTATACACTAGATCGGATTCCTCCTGCAAGTCTGGAAGGTAAAGTCTGTGTGTTTTTGGTTCCTTTCTCTCTCTCTCTCTCTCTCTCTCTCTCCCTCTCTCTCTCTCTCCTCTCTCTCTCCTCTCTCTCTCTCTCTCTCTCTCTCTCTCTTTCTCTCTGGCATCTATAAAGGAAAAGATTGAGATGATTTCCTTAAAGATGCATAGGGGTAGGTACATTACCGATGACCCCATTATTCTAATTCAAAAAAGAATGATCACACACTGTGGAAGTGAGGGGTATAAACATTACCGATGACCCCATTAATCGCCTACACTTTGTCAAAAGAAAAAAAATAAGATGAACAAGATGGACTGTATAAGCGTCATTGATTCATTTGATTTATAAAGAAAAAAAAGATTCAGAGAAGAGAGAAAGAGGGAAGAAAACGATCAGAGAAAATTGCATGTGTGTTCAGATACTTGTTAAGGTAAGAGTCCATGTGTCTTTTAAACGATACTCCCAAGGTAAAGTATGCACCTTTTATATGTAAGAAATGAGGTTAGTGAGGGGTTTTTCAAATAGTATTAGCTAAGTTGTTGGCTAAAATGGATTTGTTTGCTAAGCTAGGAGATTGTATATAAAGTACCTCTAAAGTTGTAATTGATTCCATGTGGCTGCAACATTGCAGAAGTGATAGTAGTAAGATATAAATTGAGTGAGTCCCTGACATTTCAAACCTTTTTCAGATGGTGATATGATTTGCTTGAGAACAAACAAAAGGATAACTCTAAGGGAGTTGATATACTCTGGATTTTACCAGTTTTCACCCATTATGTACTTTTTAGATACTATTATATGTGTTTAGAGTCTGTTTTAAAGTGTTTTCAGGTTCACATACATGTCAAAAGTTTAGATATCTATGGAGAATTTCCCACGGTGCGATTGAGTTCATCTTTTGAGACAAGATAAAGCTTTGAGTTAGATTTCCAATGCCGCCAGTTTGAGGTCTAGCAGACGATTAGATCTAAAGTTATGCATTTTGTACTAAAGAGTGGTAAGTCTGCCTCACGAGAGGGAGCTATCGAGATTGAGAAGGAGGGTCGATCGACACAGACCTCTTGGTGTCTATCAACACTGATTCAAGAAGGAAAAGTCTGGTTTAAGATTGACTAAGGCCCAAAAGTCACCACAAGTTCCCAGAATGCCCTTAGCCGACTTTATACCTAGTTCTTACAGTTTTTTTAATGTTTATGCTTTCTACACTTTCTTTTATTCATTGTTTTAGTTTTGGAGAGAAGATCAATTCTCCTTCCGAAATTGATTGAAACTGCTTTGATTTTATCATTTATTTTCTTATTTGTTATTTATTCAGACTATAGTTTGTGTTCTTTCTTCTATGTCTGAGTAATTCTCATGTTAGGTATTTTATGTCCTTAATGTCAAACTAATAATCATAGGATTGCTAGGGTTGCTTACTGATTTCTAACAAGGGTAGCTTGTAATACTAGGATCTAAAGTAGTTGGAAAAGCACGAGAGTGTGACTGATTATTTGAACCTAGAATCATAGGACAATTGAGAGGCACAAGAGTGCAATCAATTAACAGAACCTAAAGTTTGTTGGATTAGATACCTAAGGGCATATGACATTTGGTATAGGGTTTAGTTGAACATTATCGATATGTACGTTAATACTTGTCTAAAGAAGTGTCGATCGACACTCAACCATTGGTATTGATCGACATTCTTCATGAATTCGCATACGAGAGTTGGAATCACAGGATTTAAACATCTGATTAGTAATTGCATGCGAACACTAGATTACTTTCTTATGAATTCGATTTATAGAATTGAACTTAATTAAATCCTTAGCATCCTTGATTTGTGTTTTGAATTTCTTGATTAATAAATCTCTATATCTAGCGTTTCTTCCTTATCGTTGACAACCGCTCTATTACTCACTGTTTATTTATTGTTTTTATATTGTTTACCTAGCTTGATCTAAAACTCAAGTCCATTGTGTTAAAGATATAATTTCCGTGGATTTGATCTTCAAGTACTACATCAAACCTCTTATTTGAGAGAGTAGCAAAGGTTAATTTGACCATATAACCCCTTCTTCTTTCCTTTCTTCTTGCAGGATCAGTTCATATTGGTGGATTTTTGTCGAAGGCATCATGTGATCCTACTTTTTCTAATGATATATTGTCTTTATCGTGTGGTTATAAACAAGTTTTCTCATACCGCTGAACGTTTCATCTTTTTTGGTTCGGGATGTCACAAGATCACAACTGTTCACGTTGGAATGGTGGCTCCATCTTCACACACGTGCTCCATCACTTGGTTCTGGTAGGAAACGGCAATCTAGAAACGTCATGGGTGTCCATCATCAGCGCTTCATCTCTGGTGATAGTTGAAGGCTTTGGTGGTAACGTCGACATCTTGACTCCATGAACGAACAAGGAAGCCACAAAGAAGAAGAAGCAAAAGAGAGTGAGAGAGAAATAGTAATAATGGTGGCTCATGATTTTTAATTGAAGAAGAAGATGTGTATGTATGATATCACAAAAAACAAATTGTATAAATGAACCAAAACAAACAAAAAAAGAATTAGAGTTTTTTGACATCAAAAGGTTGTTTAATCACTCAAACTAGAGTGGGTCTGGGATCTAGATCGGGATAAAACAACCAACAAAAATAAGACTTCTATGAAAATCTTGGGCCGTTTTGGCAAGCGCATTTGCTGTCTTGTTGTGAATCCTGGGAATATGAATGATCTTGAAATCTCGAAACCGACCTTGCAAGGCTGCGAACTCCTTAAGCCTTGTTGAAAAACTTGGACACGCTTCTGGATCCTTGATCATTGCTATTACATCCTTGCAATTTGTATCGAAGTGCTAACAACTGGTAAATTGTGCCATATTAATTCTCCATTGTACAAATGAGAGTTCTTAATTCTGAATGTAACAGAGACAAACATCTCACAATATTTCGCAACCCTAAAAGTTGTTCTTTCCCAGTTTCATCGAGATATACCCATCCACACCAACTAAAATGTGACTCCCGCGTCCATGACCCATCAACCAGACAAATACTTTGAAAGCTTAAGGCTTGTATTTTCGGCATCCATTGTGGAATTAAATCCCTTGGCTTTGAATTTGCTCCAAACCATGCAGTGCATTCACTCTCAGCATATCTAACCAGCTTAAAAGGGTCTCTAGTTATCCCTATAAACAACTTATCATTCATGGCTTTCCAGAGATACTAGATAATCCAAGGATATGGATCTTTGTCTAGCTCCGGGTCCTCTATTGCATTCTTTCTCTAGAATAGATAATCCAAATTTGTGTAGATAATTGAGATAGGGAATGTATCAGAACATGATGGTGTAGACGCAAGAGCCCATGTTTGTAGAGCAGGTGGACATTCAAAAAATCATGATTGCAGATTCACCTTCTTCCCCACATCTTGACAATGGTTATCGCATCTCATATGACGATATGTTAAATTACTTGTTACCGCTAGGTAACCCGATACCATTTACCAAATTAAATGCCTCATTTTATGTTGAGCTTTGATTTTCCATTGATGAGCTTGTAGTTTATTTATACTAGCCTAAGAGACCATTACGTTATGAGCCTAATTTAATATATTCCTTGCCAGCCAATAACCAGATTTTATAGTATACACTTCGCTCTTAGTATAGCTCCAACAATAGTTATCTTCTTTGTGTGATTGGCTAATGGTCAAGCTTATAATCAAAGGAATATCCTCTTGGCCCACAAGTTGCTCTAACATCCCCACATTCCACACTTTTGGTGTGCCTTGTATGAAACGACATTGTCAGTCGTGGGTGCAACACTGGCACCACATGTGTAGCAGGGCGCGCAAGAGTTGTAGGAATCCATGGGTCCTCTAAGCAATAATTTGATATCCAGAATGCACATTCTGTCGAATCCGCAATAATAACAAATGATTTGCTTCCATCAAGCTTATCCAGCCATATGAGGAAGATACAGAGCCAATTGATTTCAATATCGAGCATGTATGGTGATACCTTTCAAGAAGAACTCTTGCAATAATAGAATCGGAGAACTGAATTAGATGCCACAACTATTTGCTAGGAGTGCTAGATTAAATTTGTGTATCAACTGAAATCCAACTCCCCCATCCTCCTTTGGGCAACATAATTTCTCCCACTTGCCCAGTGCATCCCTTGATTTGACGGATTAGAACTCCACCAGTAAGGTGCTATGGCACTCGCTATTTTTTTGAATATTTCCATAGGAAGTAGGAAACTTGACATAATGTATGTCGTGAGCGCCATTGCTATGCTTTAATATGTACTTCTTTTCCACCCTTGGACAACCATCAACCAGGCCAACCATTGATTCTATGATCAAGCTTATCCTTAAGAAAAGGAAATAACTTGCATTTTGACCCACTTATGTCCTCCGGGATGCCAAGATAGGTTCCATGCCTCCTTCATTTGCAATGCCTATAGTATCTTTAATTTGTTTCTTTTTGTCTTCTATGACTCGCTTTCCAAAGAGGAGTGAGGAATTTTCAAAATGTATGCATTGACGTGATGCCTTTCCATATGTCTTTACTACTTTCATTACTTCATCACATTCACGGCGCTCCGCCTTACATAAAAAAAGGTTATCATCAGCAGATAACAAGTCAGACACCGAGGGGTTAGCACGTGCTACGCACCTCCCTATTATCTTTCTTTGGTTCTCTGCATGATTAAGAAGACTAACAAGCGCGTGCATAAGATGAAAATGAAAGGCGACAAAGGTTCTCCTTGTCTTAATCCTCTATGAGGCGAAATATTTCCCCTTGGCTGGCCATTCAACAAGACCTAATATTTGACTGAAGATACACACCGCATGATCCATTTAATCCAAGTCTCAAAGAAACACATTTCCCATTACTTTCTAGATAAATAACCATTCCATCTGATCATACGCTTTGGTTAAATTCGTCTTAATGGCCATCCTCTTGTCTTCCACATGGCTTCGTCCGGAGAGTATGAAACATCTCCAGTGCAATCATAATATTATCAGTAATCTGTCTTCCTCCCACGAAGGCTGATTGTGTTTCTGAGATTCGTTTAGGTAAGACTTTTTTTAATCTCAGACATAACAACCTTAGAGATTATCTTATAATTCACATTACACAAACTTATTGGACGAAATTGAACCATATCCGTCTGCTTATCTATTTTTGGGATGAGACATATGTTTGTATCATTTAATCCATCAGCAATAATATCTTGAAATAAAAACTCATTGACAATACGAGTTAAGTCTTTCTTCACAATATCCCAAAATTTCTGGTAGAAAAGTGCACTCATGCTATCTGGCCCGCGAGCTTTTTCAGAGTGCATAGAAAAGAGCACCAGCTTGACCTGCCTCTTAGTAATCGAAGGTATAAGAGCTTGGTTAGTTTCCGCCGTGATAGTCGAAGAGATATTTCCCAATACCTCATCTATCTCTAATGGTGATGATGATTCAAACAAACTTCTAATGTAGCTTGTAGCAAAGGCTACTATACTCTCTTTATCTTCTACCATCTTACCAGAAAAATCCGTCAACCGAGTAATCTTATTTCTTGCTTGTTGCTGCTTTGTCAGATTATGGAAAAAAAATTAGATTATATATTCACTTTTCATTCATTCATATATGCACAACATCACATTTACACATTTGATATAATGATATCGCTCAGCTTAACTTATACAAAAAGGATAATAATTTAGCATCTAAGCATAGACAATGAAAGTGATAAAAAGTATTGTTAAATGGGCAACCAGGGAAAACATTGTCCCGGGAATAGGCCTACGTCAAGGAGATCCTTCGTCTCCTTTCATCTTTATTCTATGCATGGAAGCTCTCGTTAGCCTTCTTAATCATGCGAAGAATCAAGGGAAGATAACGGGGATGCTTGTTACACGCGCTTGTCTCTCGATATGTCACCTTCTATTTGCTGATGACAACTTGTTCTTTTGTAAAGCGGAGCCCGTGAATGTGAGGAAGTAATGAAAGAGCTCAGGAAATATGGAGAAGCGTCTGGTCAATGTATCAATTTTGAGAAATCTTCTCTGCTCTTTGGCAAGAAGATAAACTACCAAACTCGCCAGCTGATTAAAGATAAGCTTGGTATCCAAAATGTGGTTGGAGTGGGATCCTACTTGAGTATACCAGAAGATATTAGTGGATCCAAATGTAAACTTTTTGCTTTCCTTAAAGAAAAGCTGATGCATAAAGTGAATGGGTGGATGGGTAGATGGTTATCCAAAGGTGGGAAATAAGTCCTAATCAAATCTATACTATTAGCTCTCCTGACATATGTGATATCTACCTTTTTACTACCATTAGAGATTTGTGAGAAGCTTGCTAGTGCCATTGCACAGTTCGGGTGGAGCTCAAGCCCACCTAAACGAGATATATATTGGGTAAAATGGGAAAAACTCTGCAAACCACAAAATGAAGGAAAATAGGATTTCGTCTGATACACGAATTCAACTTGGCCTTATTAGCTAAACAATTATGGAGAATAGTCCGATTTTCAGACTCACTGGTGGCTAGAGTTCTAAGAGGAAGATATTATCAGATGAGCTCGCCTTTGCGTGCATTGTCGGTAACAAGTCCTTCATATGTCTGGAACAGTATTTCGGCTGCACGAAACTTATTACTATTGGGAATTAGACAGAAGATCCATTCGGGACATGATACTAAGGTATGAGAGGATCCTTGGATCCCGACAATACCAGTCAGGCCGGCTTTCTCGTCTGTTCCAGTACTGCACCCGAATATGAGAGTTAGCGATCTCATAAATCATGACTCGAAGGAGTGGGTATTGAATTACTGACCAACTATGCTGACGCGAAAGATATTGCCCTCATCACATCTATAGCCATAAGTACGACATATCACCGCGACTCTTTTTGCTGGAGTTGTACTAAGAGTGGACAATATACTCTCAAATCAGGTTACTGTGGTGGCTAGGAAATATTTGAGGAATAATGTGGCGAGTGGAATTTGTGAACCTAGTATCACTGATCTTCAAGTCTTTGCTTAGAAAGTCAAAGCACCCCAAAGATGTGCCATCTTATATGGTAATTAATCATAGGGCATGTGGCGGTCGCAAAAAATCTTAATTATAGATATTTGAGATGTGATGATTATTGTCCAAGATGTGGGGAGTCGGAGGAGTCAGTTACACATGCTATATTCGAGTACCCTCCTACGGTACAATTATGGGCTTTATCTTCGGTACACTCAGGTCAAAATGTATTCCCATTGACTAGTATCTTTGCCAATATGGATTATCTCTTCTGGCGAAAAAATGAGTTCTCGGTTGATTAAAATAGAGACTCTTTTTCCATAGATAATTTGGTATATCTAGAAGATCCGGAATGATAAAATTTTCAGGGGAATTGATAGAGATCCAAGGGAACTATTAAGATATCCAGAAAGTGAATGCCTTGCGTGGTTTAGTGCTAACGAGTCGATCAATCATAATCTGAATATGCAAAGAAGCAAATCTGCACAAACTTTATGTTTGGAAAATATTTGTATGGTGGATGGTTCTTGGACCGCCACATATCATTATAGTGGATGCGGCTTGGTGTGGAAGAGCGACAAGGGGAAAATTGAGCTTTTGAGGTTGCGTAATTTGAGCAAGCGGGAGACAACGCTTCATTCGAAATTAGAGGCTCTTAGATGGACAATGGAATGTATGCTCTAATATTCTTCCTGCCAGAGGATCGACACTGATTTCAAGGACATTATCGTGATGATATTGGAGCCACAAGAATGGTTGAGTTTTACTATAAAACTGGAGGCGATTCAAATACTGCTGATTTGCTTTCTAGCCTTTGGGATTTTCCAGATCCCGAGAAACCATAATAGAATTACATATGCATTAGCTAGAAATGCTCGTTCTTTCCACAGAGATATTTGTTTTGTTGTTGTTCTATTCCAGTTTGGCTTCCCAGACCACCTCATGTTTAAGTAATAGAATGACCTTCTGAGGAAAAAGAAAAGAAAGAGGTAAAAAGAAAAAAATAACAACCAGACTTTAAAAACAAAACTTCGATAGCTTACAAAATTTTGGGCCCTAAGCAGCCGTTTACTCTGCTTTCGTCGTGGAACGAACTTGTGCGTATGTATATATAATTAGGTTTATCTTGCATACATCTATTCTATTAAAAGAGGACCATGACCAATTGATAAATGTTTGGTCCAATTATTTATTGTTTATGTATTATTCATATATATTAATAATACTAAATTTTATATTATTAATAAATTATATGATAAATAATTAAACACAAATATGATTATAACAAAATATAAATATAAAAAATATTTTTTTAAAAAGAGTTTAAAATAAAAAATATACCCGTCCGTTAACGGGCGGGTCAAAATACTTGGTTAAGAAAATATAAATAAAGAAAGAATGGCTTTGGTTTTATTAATTTCCACAAAAATCAAAACCAGACCGGTTAAGTAACCGGGTCGTTACACCCAGTTCCCACTATCCCCATCACTCTTCTTTATTATAATTTACAAATTATGGCGATTATATCGTAAATGAGAAAGTAATTGCTCTCTACCGAGATAAGTGCCAACCACCACGTCAGAATCTGTCCTTGATCCGTGAGATGATGATAGTCTCACACAGCTGTGACACTAGTAACAAAAATCAACGGTTATGATTATCCCCTGATGCTATCTTCGATGCGTGAAAATATCTAGTACGCGCTTATAATAGTTAAACCGTACGGCAATTGTGGATAGAGTAAGATTTTCTTAACTTAACCATGGTTCATATTTGACTTAACCACAGTTAAATAAAGCAGTTTATAACACGGAGACAGAACCTCTACTCTTCTAAAGTTTAAAGTCACTTAAGGAAATGATGATCGGGGAAAATAACAGGCCACATCCGACGATCCATATCCCTCCTTGGGACCAAACCAATGATCCAACGACCATGATCACATCACCAGTCTCCTCCGTCAAATTTAACAGCGTTAACCATTACCCACACTCTCCGTTTCTCGACTCATTCGCCTCTCTCTACCGTTACCTTCCATCCAACGATTCCGACTCATCAAGCGGCGATGAGTCACTCTCCGACTCGTTCACGTGCGATGAGTTTCGCATGTACGAATTCAAAGTGCGGCGATGCTCGCGTGGCCGGTCTCACGACTGGACGGAGTGTCCGTTTGCGCATCCGGGAGAGAAAGCGCGACGGCGCGATCCGAGGAAGTGTCATTACTCGGGTACGGCTTGTCCTGAGTTTCGTAAAGGAAGCTGTAGAAGAGGTGACTCGTGCGAGTTCGCTCACGGTGTTTTCGAGTGTTGGCTGCATCCCGCTCGTTACAGAACTCAGCCATGTAAAGACGGGACTAGTTGTCGGAGAAGAATCTGTTTCTTCGCTCACACGCCTGATCAGTTACGTGTTTTAACGGCTACTTCTCCCACTTCGATCTTAATCTCTCCTCCGTTCTCTCCACCGTCGGAATCACCGCCGCTTTCTCCGACCACCGGTGAACTCATTGCCTCCATGAGGAAAATGCAGTTGAGCGGAGGTTCATGGAGTTCACTCGGCCTCAGCTTACACGTGGCATCTTCTTCTTTGCGTTCGAGCCAGGGACGGGCATGGCCGGCGTTAGGGGAGTTTGAGATCTGTGACAATGCATTTGAAGAGATTCCGCTGGTGGAATCGGGGAAAGAGCTGAGAGCTAGGATGTACGCGAGACTCAGCAGAGAAAACTCACTCGGATGAGTGTACTCGTTTCTGTCAACTGAGTCGTAACGATTTGCTTTTGTGAATATGGAGATTTTTTCAGTGTGTAGATACGATGATCTTACAAGGGATGATGATGAAAAGTGCGGTAGAGGAAAATAAAGGAACAAAAGATTGTAAAGCTACGGAAGATTAGAATTTTCTTTTCTGGATTTTTTGCAATTTCTTTTTAACATGTTCGTATTTTTGTGATTTGATTTCCCGTTGGCTTTATTTTGTTGTTTATTAAAGTTGTATCTTTTTGTCAAATGTATTTGGGTTTTATTTTAGTTGCTGAGAGAGTATTTAAGATCCATAGTTCCGATTTGATCACATCAAAATAGTCAAAGATGAACGAGAGGAAAATGGAAATAGTAAAACGGTTATATCCCTAAGACGATCATGTACAATAGTGTTAACACCTCTCCACTATCAACACTTTTTTTTTTTTTTTAACATTTTACATCATCTTTTTTTTTCATCTAATTTATTAACATTCACTTCATTTTAAACATTTACAATGATTTATTTTAAAAAATTCAATACCCTACCCCACAAATTTTAATTCTTATATTTTTACAGCATAATAATTACATATTAATACTTAACTTCAAACTATAATAACATAACCTTTAATAATACTTATTTTGAGTTATTAAATTTAGCTTAAATTTTAAATAAACCAAAATCAATATTAATAAAATATTTTAAATTAAAAAACATATTCGTTTTTAAGTTAGATATTTACCTAATTTTATTTTAAAAATATGAAACTTAATATTATTAAAACAACTAAAATTAAGAAACTTTAAATACACAAGATGACAAGATGAGAGTGATCTCTATTTATAGAGAAAAACTAGAATTTTGATATAATTTTTATTGTTTTTTAAGTTTTATTATATAAAAATTGTATTTGAATTACTAGGTGGAGATAAATATCAAAATTAATCTCCACAACCACTCAGAACACAACTTTAAAATTTTATCCAGATTTAAAGGAGAAAAAACAAACAAAAAAAGAAATTGTGATACTCCGTTCGCGTGTACACACGCTCTACATATTTTGGCCAACCAGAGAGTGACTTGTGGCAATACGAACCAAAATTTCTTTTTTAGCTCTTGAAATTTTTCTAACACATGTTTATACCACGTAGACAAGCACATATTATCAACATCCTCATTGGATGAGTTTCAACTGTTGAAAGTGTGTTTCAGTACCCCCATTGCGGGTGGTCTAATATATTATTTATTAAATGATTTGTAAAGTGTTTTCATCACAATCACTCTAAAAAAAGATGACATGACTAGTTATAGATAGAATAATTGCACTCTACACATTAGCTTTTTGTGGTATTTAACTCTATGCATATTCTATAATTCCAACACATGTGTCAGTTGATTCAGTTACATTCATATCATTTCACATTTCGAAACTGAGCAACCGGTTACTTGTTTCAATTTCGAAGATATACAATGTTGAAGTGTAATTTTCCATCTATGAGAACCCAGTCTAACACGTAATGTATTGTGTTTTGTCAGACAAGTGGATAGTATTTAGTTTTTGAGACTTCCTAATTAGCTCAAAAGTTCCAAATCTCGAATTTTTAAGTATCCCCCTCTTTAAATTCATCTTGCATCCACAATTCCAATTTGCAAATCTCAACTCAACCCGTTTTATTTCATACATTCCTATCTATATTCTCGCAATAGATCAAGCCGAGCATGTAGAATATACTCGTTCATTTCCGTTTTGCATATTCTCTGTTGGTGAAGAACCAGTGGGCCCTACGGTTACCCCTTACCACAAGCCGTGTTCAATCAAAAAAAAATACTCAATGCCCTCGATTTAGAAGAGGTTCAAAAATAAGAGATTCACCATTCGGGAAACTCGTAGAAATCGCTGGCAACCTTCATTCTCAGGCCGATTTGGTTGTTTCCTTTTGTCCAAACAGTTAAAATCACGAAGAAGTACGAAGCTTGGTTTCTGTTCGCCGGTAGACCGGTAAGGTTCTCTATTAGAGAGTTTGCTTTTGTGATCGGGCTTAATTGTCGTATCCACCGAATTCCAAACAGAAGAGCTTGAAGAACATCACCGCGAAGCCAATATGGGTAGAGCTTTTTGGGACTATGAAGGGTGTTCCGGTTAGCTATGTGATTAAAATGCTACAAAAAGGCTGTCGTTGACCGGAAATTGAGGTTTAAGTATGCCGTTCTTGCTCTGCTGCCTACAGTTATCCTTCCCACCCCACACTCTCTTCGCATTTCACAAGACCATGCTGAGAAGATAAAAGACATGGATCATTATCTTGCCTATCCTTGAGGACGCCTCTCATTGAGATTCTCATTAGTAATATAAAAGAGAGGGATGAGGTCTTTTTATCCCAAAAATCCATTGCGCTTAAAGGTTTTGTTCTTTCGCTACAGTTGGTTATGATTGAGGCTGTTCCTTCACTAATCGGCGTTATTGAGGAAGATGGTTCCTCTTGCTCGGAAGGAGAATGCGAAGACGAAGATGACATGTCTGATGATGAGAGGAAGGGTAAAAAGAGTATCAGTCCTGCGAATATACGAGTCATCGGTAAAGCTACTAAGGTATGCTTCTAACTTATGTAGATCATGTTGT
This sequence comes from Moricandia arvensis, assembly GCA_905132765.1. Taxonomy (NCBI): domain Eukaryota; kingdom Viridiplantae; phylum Streptophyta; class Magnoliopsida; order Brassicales; family Brassicaceae; genus Moricandia; species Moricandia arvensis. Next base: position 62,365 of record CAJHQP010002596.1, read on the forward strand.
ACGTGTTGTATCTGTCAAAACTAATTTATCATATAATGCAGGCTCTTGTAATTTCCATTATTTCTGTTGCTGATGAATCAATCCACGTTAACTCCAAGCTCGGGTGGACTAAAGAGGAACCAGATCTTTTGGTGGATAACCTTTGCAAGGGCATTGAAGAGGGGTTTCAGTTTTCTAATTCACACTTTACTGGTGGTGCTTCTAGAGCCGATGTCGATCGCATGCGTGAAGAAGCTAAAAAGCAAAACAACACTCGCAAAACTACAAGGAGAATGTCAGACAACCTTTTGCTGACGCCTTTGATGCCGACCATGTTGCTGCCATTATCAAACGTAGTGTATACGATGATATATCTCGAATGGGTTAAGCAATAAAGAACCTTGGTGAGACGGTTACAATATCGCAAAATATGCTGCGAACTAATATTCAAGACATGCTTCTCACTTTTCAGAGGGACATTGCGAAGTTGATACCATGTCTCTCATGCTCTCGGCCGGATGCATCTCCACCCCCTGCTTCTCAACCCGTTAATCCTGTTAGTAGTAACAATCCGGATAATAGGGGCTCGCCGCTTGATCCTGGTAACATCATTCAAGGGGCCATTTGTTTTGCTTATGAAGATATACCATCACATGGCAATGGAAGACATTATTGAACATTTCTTCATAGGCTTGATCCTTTTTCTTGGTTGTGCTACTCTGAATTTTTAATCGTGCAAGAGTTATGTTTTGTTTCCAAAAATTTTATAAGTCCAGCTAAATTTATGCAATGCTCACTTACTAAAGTATATTAGCAACTCACCAATCGATTGTTGACTTGATAATAAACAAATTTAGCAGTCATTTCCTAACAACATGCTCTGTTATACTTGTTTTTAGATTGCCAAATGTTTGATGACACCAGTTACACACAGGTATTCACATCATTTTTTTTGGGATCATACCCGATTGAGTTGTATTTTCTCCATCCCCCTACATGTCCATGTTATACACCGTCTACATACAATCCTCCCGAACTATCCCCGGTCGACCATTTCGTCTGCACTCCTTCTCCCACAGGGGACAATATCCCACCATCATCCATAGTATACATTGATAATGTTTCGAATATGGTTAGTAAACTATGTGTTTTAAAAAAAAATATATATATGTTATCAAACTTTGTTCACTCTGTCTTGTTCTTTTTTTTGTTTTTGTTTTTGTGAAGGAAAATATTGACATTGCTCTTGCTTTCCCAAAGCTCATATTTCCGCTTGGACTTTCACAAGAAGAGCCCCAACTAACTCAAACAAATGTACCTATTGTTGACAATGTAGTTGTAATGAGGAACGAGGATCCCCCCTTCCTGGCATAGAAATTGAGGCACATGTGCATCCACACTGGAGAAGCAAGAGACAAAAAATTGTGCCGAAGCTGCTCGTTGGAGACTACTAGTGTGATAAATGTATCCTCACTCGTGCGTGAGAAGCGCATCTAAATGCAATGCGTAGCGGTCACACAATCGATTATTTGGCCAAATATGGTGAACTATCAGATAAGCTGGCTACTGAATTGTGCGTCCACTTACTTAGTTCGACAAACAGTCTTATATAATGCATCTCTTACTTTTGGCTGCTAATAGTTTAATTAGCTTTATTTTGTTTCTATTTTACAGCGTCATAAATGTGGGTTCTCTCGCTATTGATAGCAATGAGTTGGTTTTATTGTCCCTCATTCCTCACACTTACCTGCCAAGGCAATAAATGCTAGATCCCTCGCTTGTGTAGGAATCTATATTTCCGCTGGTCCTTTCCAACTTTTTATGTTCTATTTCTTGTTTTATTTGTAGGTTGTTGATGTTATGATCCATCATACTAGGTCGTTGTTCCAATCATATTCGAACAGTCTCAAGCGAGGAGCTCTATTTTCATGGACACCAAGTTTGTTGCACTTCTTACAAAAACTTGACCAAAGTTCTCCAAGACCCCCAAGATAGAGAGTTTCCGATTCCCACCTTCATTGTGTGTTTACGCCATGGGACATTGTACAGTTGCTGAAGCTAGCCGCATCTTTTTCCCTTTCAACTTTGATAGGAAACATTGGATTGGAGTCTGTGTGGTCTGCTCGGTTTCACAGGTTGTAGTGTTGGATTGCAACTTGCCCCTCAGGACGGATGCGATGATTGCAAAATAATTGCGCCCCATCTCACAAATGTTTCCATATATACTGAGACAAGCGGGAAACAATCCTATCCGAAAGATTTGAAGGCTTTAACCATTGATAGACCCAGAGCTGTCCCCATAAACACATCCACTTCGATTCTAGTATGACTGTTATTCTACTGATCTAAGCTCACACTGTCGCTGGTGTTGAACTCTGCAAATGCATTACCCCTGATGTGCTTGACGATGAGTCTGAAAGGATTGCCGTCATGATCTATGAAGACAACATAGCAGTTCTTGAATCTACCTCAAAGTATTCCTTCACTTTGGGAATTCATGTTTTTTTCTTTTTTTTTATTTGTTTGCGGTCTTTGTCCCAGAAAAACCACATCCGGTTAATGTGCTACGAATCCCAAACTTTGTTAGGATTGTAATTTTTAATGTTTTCCCTTATGCGTATAATTTGGAAACCGAGAGGAGAATCTTTTCAAGTGAACTTAACGTAATGATCTTTAGCGTTGTCCCTTCGACCTGCAGGGGATGTGTTTACGAAGAACGTTATACAAATTCTTGATTCTATCATGTTTCTTTTCACTTTGTGTTATGCACCACACTTTTATCCGACTAACATAGTTACTTAGAAGTAGGTCACAATTAACTCAAAACTAGCACGTGTCTACTATAAACTGACTTCACAAAATGGGACCCACATTGAACAATTGATTGAAATGGGCATCTTAAAATTCAGCCCATTTGGGCCTCAAACTTTAAATATTGGCACAAATCAAAAACGTCGCTGTTCTCTCATTAAATACCCCCTACTTTCATTGTTAACGTCGTCCTACAAACATCCCCACCTCCAATTTTTCTTCTCTTAACTCACCGTCAAATTGCTAAAGATAGAGATTAATGTCGCACAATTTCAATCTTGGGTCCTCTTTCGCAGGCAAGCTTCTAGCTGGACAATAGTACTATTTTTCCTTCTATTTAACTGTACTCATTGATTTCTCTTAGTTCTAGGTGTTGGAAATTCGAGGTGTCGTAGAGGTATTCTCAGTATGCTCTTTTATTGTTGCCCATATGGGTCTGAGGGGGTAAGAATATAATTTGTAGATCTTTTATGATTTCTTGCTACTTACTAAGATAACCGTACTATATCTAAGGCTTTGATCTGACCCACTACAGGACATATCCCACATGTTCACGTGGACCGATGAACGGGTGGTTAAAGAGGTTGAGGATCTTAAGAATATAGTTAGCGAGCTAAAACTCAAGGTATCCGACACCAGAGCTGATATTGTTTGTTTGGAAAAGCAGCTTGAACAGAGCAAGCAGTTGATCAATCTGGCGCGAGAAAAAGTGTTTGATGCCGTATACTGTGAGCTTTTACTCACCCAAACGGTTCAAACCGCCAAGACCGTGTTTGTGTTGTTATGTTGTATGTCTTTGACGTTCCAACATTGTTAGTTTCATGTTTATTTTTTCAATGATTTGTATGTTCCCTTTTCCCTATTCGTTTGGTTTCTGACTGAATAATTTGGCTTCAGTGACGAGTTTGTTTGGTAGCATTAGACAGCTCCTCTAATCAACCACTATTATTCTTTAGCTAAGCTACAATGATACTCTGCATGTAGCCAGTCTGTGGATCTTATATAAGTTCACAAATTATTAATATCTTTCTAACAACTTTACATCCGAAAACTTCATATGGATTTATCTCAGTATTAGAAAGATATTAACTTAATTAGTAAGCTAAGTTAATGAACCGAAACATTATAAGAATGTCTCTCAGTATTAGCTCGTTAACTTGTATTGGTGTCGTATACTTCAAATCATGTCAACTATGCCTATTTAACCATCTAATAATAGTATATATCGATACAACTTTTTTAGCAATCAAATGAACAATCTAGGACAAGTTAGATATGGAGAGAGTTTTTATTTATTATAACATGGTCATACATACATAATACCAACATATCTTCATGTTATGACAAGTAGTAATTGGACTCTTCAGATGATAATTACTCTTGTCCTTCCATGATCCCACCGCGCTACCATACAGCTCGCATGTGACCTTAAATCCTCTCCTATATGCTTAGCTAAAATACTAGATAGCTTCCTTGCAAATGGATTTGTTGTGTCCCAAGCCCTTGCATCTGCTGCACAATGTCCTCCTCCGCATGCGTTGCATCTATAATAGATTTACTCCATAAGTTTGTTTCGCCAAAATATATATGATTTACAATATGCGTTTAATATCTTCTAATGCATTATCATTCTTTATGGAACTTACTATTTTCTCCCCCCTAGAAAAGAACCTCTGTTTTTTTGGCCTTCCTGGTGGACGCCTTGTTATTGGAGGACACAATTTCAACCCACCAAAACCACACACCAAATCAGAAAGAGCGTTATAGTATGGAACCAGCAATACACTTCCTGCATATGCTGACCTTAGGTCTGCGACCGTATACGCAGATAAAACCAACGACTCCACGCTAACCTTTCCTTTTATTGCAGCCGCAATTGCATGAGAGCATGGGATGCAAAGCATTTGAAATTCATAACAGTTACAAGTTTTGCTAACTAAGTTAACGTGATAACTTGCTCCGTTCTTGTCACGGACCTCGTACTCGCGATCTGCAATACTACTGACTTCGTATCCACCAGTCATCTCAAAATTCTTGCTAACAATACCAATAACCTTTGTCGCTAATGCCCCTTCGTTCTTACTCGCCGCTTCTCGCCGAACGGAAAACCAACCCGTCAACTTGCTACGAATAAAATCAATCAACGGTATAACCGGATATCCTCTAGCTTCACGCAATGCTTGTCATTATATTGTAACGGCTTCCAGGAAAATGTTACTTTACCCAATGCTCCAACCCGATTTCTAGCAGATAGTCTGCACATGCTGCTTCCATCGTCTTTATTTCGTTGAAAGTGCTGTAAAATTCTTGCATTCTGAACGTCCTTGCCGCTTTTGCAACGAGGTATTCCAAGTGACGTGCCTTGAAATTTGATCTTATGTTACACTTCAAATGCACCACACATATGCAGTGTCCTGCTGAACGAAACACATGTTCCATCATATATTAATTAGTTGCTTACAACTCTCCATAATTTAAGGTAAATATTATTTTAGCTTCTAAATTAACTATTACCTTGCTAATTGTCTTCTAAATTGACATGTGCTTGTCCGACACAAACACCAAACCGTCATGACCTTCAACGAATGCCTACAATTACTGAAAAAACCACTCCCACGACATGTCATTCTCACTATCAACAATGATAAAAGCAAGGGGAATATCTGGTAGTTGCCATCTTGTGCAGATGCAATCAGTAAACACCCAACATGTTTTCCTTTTTAGTGTCTCCCATCCACAACTACGACTTTCCTCATAAATTTACACCCTTGTATAGACGCTCCAAATGCAACGAACATATATTTGAAACGTCTACTTCCACCTTCAATCGTTTCAGTGAACAACTCAGTTATTGTCCCCGAATTTGCGGCGGCGAGCCTCTGTAGATAGTCTGGTAGCTGATTGTATGATGATTGGGTGGTTCCCTTAGTCTTTTCAATGGCTACATCCCGTGAACACAATGCCTTCCAATAAGATATATCCACACCGTGGTCACCCCTCATCATCTGCCTTATTTCACGTGGTTTTGGCCCACCGCATGCGCCACCAAACTTTCTTCTCATGAGCTCACCAATAATCAAGGCGGTGGCTTGAGTTTGGTAGCCTCCACGTTCGGCTACTGAAAACAAATGATCTGACACCACCTTTCTAATCTCAAAAACCTCTGCCTCCTTAAGTTTCACCGCGTAGACTCTCCAAGGACAATTCTGACCACAACATTCTAGAAACATCAATCCTGGTTTGGACTTCCTGCTTTTGTATCAGAATTTTTTGTGTATTGCATATATCGCCATATGCTGCTTGAACGCTTCTCTATTCATTAATATCATCACAACTGCAACCTCATCTGTGTAGTCTCTAATTTCACCTACATGTCAATTGTGACAGTTTTTTTGTTTTGATGTCCAATAGCCGAAGCAGTAATATTATGTTGCTATTGCTCCACAAATGACTCTTTTTTACGCTACACATTTTGATAATGTATTCCTTTTATGAAATATTTTTTTTCCATAGATTTCTAAACAAATCACTGAGTTTGTTTTCAATTCCAGGATTCTAAGAAAATGTAAAAAATGAAAAATAATCTAGAGGTACGTCAACATATCTTGCTTTGTACATGCGTTGTCCAAAAATATAATATCGTACATGCTAACCATATTCTTATCTTTAAAATGTTCTGTGGTAACGGCTACAAAAAATTCTCAATACATCACTCAAATTAGAATTTCTAAAATAAACGTAACTCCAACGTTTATCCACCAAAAACATAGTATATTACATCCAAAACATATACTAGACCGTTACAAGATATCATTAGTACTGATAAAAGATGCAAACATAAACCTAAATATGGACTTAGCTGTCCAAAATCAAACTGAAAACATTACATAATAGCTTGGAAAAAAACCCACTCTTCAAGCTAATTTATACGGTAGCAATCCAACAACCTACAAACACCAACTTCGCAGTCCGAGGTAAAATATTTAACACCCACCATTGGTGCTACTTCCTTCAGAGGAAGTCTCCTTAGCCTTGCTAGTTCCATCACCCTTCATTGAGCAGCAAAGTGCTAACTTCCTCATGGGTGGGAGGTTTCCATCACATAGGTTCGTCTCGGTTGCCACTGCCTTACCCTTCATGTCTACATCATTGACCTTGTTTCCCAATTTCTGACTAGCCAGCCACCAAGTATCCAAAATAGATGGCATTGTGAATAAACTATCACACGTTAATTACATGAAATTGATACAACAACTTATAGACAACCACTTACCTCTGTCCACTTGTATGTTCTCATGAGAATCTTCTACTCCCACATCCAAATCAAAGGGTATCTGAACACGATGACGACCATGCATTAAGCTCCCATTAGTTGACCCTGTAGAGGAACCTCCCCCCTCTTCAAGTACATCTTTAATTGGTGTCATGTTGTTGAGCTTGTTGATCACTTCATGGTTAAACATGTTTCCTCCTTCCACGCCCACTGTCTGGTTTTGGTCAACTTCATCAACATTCATATCTACATCATCACCGAAGCCTTCATTAGAAACTCCTTCCCAAAAAACCACATAATAATACAAGCCTAAGCTATCAAAGGCTGTATGATTCTTAGTACAAGAGAAGGAGCCGATCTGCACAAGGGGTGACTCGTTTGGATTGATCTAATCAACCAAAAGAATCTGAACAGAAGTAACTTGATGGATTGAAGTGCACCACACGAGGAATGGAGGGTCTCGTGATACAACACAAGGTTTCTCTAGGCCGTGGAGGTACTGGTCTCACAAGGCAGAGAGAAGGGAGGCAAATTCTAGAGAGAGAATTTTAGGGTTTCCGAAGAAAAGGATTTTCTGTTTATTCAATACTGCCCAAAGAAAGGGGGCGTGCAAAACTTATAAATAGAACTAAAGGAACATGCTCCTTTAGGTCAAGAAATAAAACTATAGTTTAAAATGGAAAGATAAGAAAAACGACATAATTCTTCATAACCTTGGACCGAGATAGCATCTAGGAAATATGTGAAGCAGATTGTGGCCTCGTTAAAAACCTTCCTCCGTAAAACCCACTGGGACAAAACCAAGAGCAAGGAAAAGAGCACACACAAGGAGCTTGGCTTATTTACTTGATCAATCCAAGAGTTTTGCTAAGCAAGTTGGTCTTCTATGGTAATGATCATCAGGTTGTTGTGGCTGTGGTTCGGAATGAGTGGCCAGAGATCTCCTCTTGATGCTTTGGTATGTTCAGCCGGTCCATCACTCTTCAAGCTTGGCTCTCCCATCTTCAGGGTATCCATCTTGGTGTTATCATCAGTAGCTTCTTTAGTGGTGTTAACCTGTTCAAGATCAGAAGCAAGTATCATGCTCTCATTAAACTTATGTTGAAGTATCTTAGCTCTTTGTCTGGTTATAGCTCCCTTGAATACGGTTGGTACTGGCACTTCTTGAACCGTCTCTGGCTTAGTTATCTTGCTGATCATGTCTTGGATATCAGGTTCAGTTAGGTCTGGTTCAAGCTCTGGTTGAATGTCCTCATCACATAATCCTCAACTATATTCTCAGGGGAAGTGTTATGGTTCCCTTGTGCATGATGGTCTACCAAGTTGATTCCTACATCCCAAAATATTGATGAAGCTTCTTTTTGGGTAATGTGCGCATCCACACCTTCTTGAGAGATCGCAACCCCTGCAAATTATAAAGTTATAACCGGTTAATTTCTCTGTGTTCTTAAGTTTTACGAAGATAAACTATCACAAAAATATTAATTTCAAACATACGCTTAGCAATTTTATGAGTGCTAGAATTTAGTTTAGACATCATATAAGTATAGTTATCAAGTCCTAAGTCAAATATAGACTAACCTGCAGATGCACCTCCAGGCACATCATCAAACATCTTATCATCATCATCGTCTAGCTCGATTATTTCCCTAGGTGGTTGCTGGCTACGGCTTTGGTTGGCGAGAAAGTTATCCACGTATGCCATCTCCAACGACAATCTGTGAAAGAGTAGCATCCCTTCCTTCGGGAAAATCGCGTTTATGACGCATTCTGTTTGGGTTGCACAATCACCAAATACTAGACATGTGCCCATTATATATTTTGTTAGCCTTGTCACACACCACCAATTAATATTTCTAAATATTACAGTATGTTACGAGACAATTAATTTGATAGGCGGCTCTTGAATTATCAGTTGCTGTCTCGTTAAACACATACGAGGTTGCACCAATGGTGAAATTAGTTCGACACATGAAATTCTACTCCGCCACCCCCTTAGTTCCCATAGTTACAAGAAGCGCAAGCTCATCCAACCATGTCCTCACGTTTAGAAGCATAGAAAGCTGTGACGTGTTTGAGATAGTGGTCGGGGGTGTCTTCTTCCCCAGTGGGACAAGCATTCAGCTTGGTAGGCGGCATGAAACAACCACCGGAGTATGTGGACTGGGACAGTATCGTCTCCTTATAATATGGTCTAGTGCTTCATAGCTTGTGGTTTTACTTATCAACAACCTGTACCAAAGTCTTCCGCATCCGTCATGAAGTCCCATTCCTGGTCACCATTCTTCTTCCACTCCCCACGCCATAGTCGCACGCACCGAACCATACTGTGAGAACTAGCAATTAGCAAACAACACTTTCATACTAAACAATATCTAAACAATATAGTTTATAAAAAACCATGCATAAGATATCATGCTCTTCTTAAATGTATCATGTCTTCTCAACCATTAATGCACTTACGAAATCAAAATCGAAATATGCTCAGCCACTGTCTCGATTAGAAGTTAATGCATTTTAAAGAACATTCTTATTGCTGAAATTGGAATTAAAGATTGTCAGAATTTAATACCTTGATTCCTTGTCTATTTTTTTGCAATGCATTTATGAAGAGAGCTCCATGTTTTCCTCCATTTTATACACGACAATAACAATCGTTTTTTCTCCCCCATACATACTTTTTCAATCCTTACAAGATCTTTTTGCCGTGATTCTTCTTTGCAGATGTTGTCGTCAGAAACAATAACCTTCCCATTGGCCAGCTCTTTTTTGTAGTCGCCCTCTTGTAAAAGCTGGAGAAATAACCTAGTCTAATCATTACCACTTCAGCCAATGAGGAACAAAACGTCGCTTTCCTTTTACCCGCTATCACCAGTCGCTATGCATAACTCAAATTCTGAAGAGAAGGTTAGTTTCGTCCTTTAACATGCATCTGACATTGTCAAAGGCCCACAACTTTTTGTTGTTGGGTATTTTGTTAATTATCAACCCTATCTTGTATTTTGGCCCAATTCACTCTTATAAATATGACATAGATTCTTTTTAATTATGACATGACTTAAAATTAATTATGAAATAATTTAGTTATAGAAATAAAAATAAGGTAATAAGTAAATAGTCATTACCATAGTTATAAACATAAGAAATAATAATATTATGTGTGATTTATTATAAACTTACAAATAAACAAATTAATAACAAAAGACTAAAAATATTTATTTATTTACTTATAAAAATTTTATGTTTTTATTTCTTCAAATGATAATTGTAAATTGTACAAATGTATTTCTTTACTATATTTAAGTTTTATGAATAAATTATTTGTATACTGCTCAAGTTTATGATTTTATTAAGTTTATTATATACTCACATGTTATTATAATTTATATTTAAGATATACAACAATAAAATATAGATAAACATATGTACTTAGTTTTTATAATATTTTATTCTCCAAATAAAACTTTTATGTAAATTACTAATTTTTAATACCTCAAAGTATTATCTACTTTTTCCAAAAAAATATTTTTAAAATATATACTATCGCTTTTAGATAATTATATCATCCATTTTAGATAATATCATATATGTTACTTGCCAATTGATTGTTCAAGTTTGTAATCAATATAAGAAGAAAATAATGATATAGGTTATTAAAAATATGATATATCTATTGTTCATTATAATACAACAATAAAAAACGTATAAAATGATTATTTTCAGAAAAGTGTTTATTTAAACTAAATGCCAGAGTAGATTAAAAATTTCATAAAAAAATATCTCAATTACATATGATTACTTCATATTTTTAAAAACTGAATAAAATAAATCAAGTAAAAATAATATAACAAAATATTTTTTAAAAAAATTATTATGACTAAGCATGGCACATGAAAACATCTAGTAAACAATTAGTTAGCCAATAATTCATATAGAAGCAAAAAAAAACACCATAACAAAGTAGCAGAAACTCATGATTTCATCTTAATTTCACTTTTTAACTTCAAATAGAAACTCTTATAAGATCAAACTGGTTCGTTTAAGCTAGCTCTAGATGCTAACCTATTATGAACCATACATCAAAGACATAATGACCTCGTGATCGGGCTTCCTTGGCTAAGGGATTCACACAGATATTAGAAGAGCGGGTTTCATATTTTCCTAGTGTTTGCGGGTTTCCCACTTTCCTAGAGGGATAAAAATGATATCAAGATTTCGAAAGCAAGATCGAAAGGCTTTTATGTCATCAAGTTCCGCAATTATAGCTGACCATTCTTCTTCTTTCAAAATGAGGTTTACTAGCGCTGTTGACAATCCAACTCCATTCGAAGGATATGAAAGCCGCCTTCTCCAACTTCTTTCAAGGCCCATTCCAAAGTTTCAGCCTCTGTCTGCAGTGGCGAGGCTCCCTTACATCTGTATCTTTTACCCGCGAGGATTTATCTATCTGCCTTGAGTAAGACGAATCCAAATCCCATCCATATGTCCACCTCCAACCAAGAAATAAGACATACTAATATTTCAATATATTTGTCTCAATAAATAAGACATACTAATATTTCAATTTTATGTCTGTTTTTGATTTATTTTTAACACACTAAAGTACTAGTGGATTGAAATATGCAAGAAATATGTCTAAAGTTTTCACATGAGAGATTCACTCTCTTTTATTTTCATTTACTGTTATTATTTTAATTTTGAGAACATGTTTAAGTACTCTTCAGTGTTGATGCTATTTAAACTCTGCTTCTTCACATCGTCACGGTTTGGAATGATCTTGTTAAAGTTGGATCTTAAAGTTAAGAAGATTTCCATAAGAATCCTAATGAGAAATTTTAATTGAAAATTTGAACGACACGTGTCCTTGGTCATGTGACTTTCACATACTGTCCAGTAGCGGATCGAGAAACATTTTTAGTTGGGGGCACTATACTAAAACAAAAAAAATGTTATGAGCTGGGGATACTTTGTCCGTTTATTCACCAATCTAAGAGCAATTTAATCAAATAAGCATAGATTTTCCAGTGTGTTCCCCCCAAAAAACATAGATATTCAAAAAAATATAAAAGAGTCGGGGGCACATGCCTTTATACCTACATCCACCCCTGAGATTCTCCATGTCCGGTGAGCCACCGACGAGTCAATTAAATTACGCAATTTGCTTTCTTGTCTTAGTTTTAGGAAATAATTTTTTTTCTTTGAAAGGAAAATTTATTTCTTACAATGAGAAATTTTAATTGAAAATTTGAACGACACGTGTCCTTGGTCATGTGACTTTCACATAGACTGTCCAGTAGCGGATCGACAAACATTTTTAGTTGGGGGCACTATACTAAAACAAAAAAAATGTTATGAGCTGGGGATACTTTGTCCGTTTATTCACCAATCTAAGAGCAATTTAATCAAATAAGCATAGATTTTCCAGTGTGTTCCCCCCAAAAAACATAGATATTCAAAAAAATATAAAAGAGTCGGGGGCACATGCCCTTATACCTACATCCACCCCACATGCCCTTATACCTACATCCACCCCTGAGATTCTCCATGTCCGGTGAGCCACCGACGAGTCAATTAAATTACGCAATTTGCTTTCTTGTCTTAGTTTTAGGAAATAATTTTTTTTTCTTTGAAAGGAAAATTTATTTCTTACAATGAGAAATTTTAATTGAAAATTTGAACTGACACATGTCCTTGGTCATGTGACTTTCACATAGACTGTCCAGTAGCGGATCGAGAAACATTTTTAGTTGGGGGCACTATACTAAAACAAAAAAAATGTTATGAGCTGGGGATACTTTGTCCGTTTATTCACCAATCTAAGAGCAATTTAATCAAATAAGCATAGATTTTCCAGTGTGTCCCCCCCCCAAAAAACATAGATATTCAAAAAAATATAAAAGAGTCGGGGGCACATGCCCTTATACCTACATCCACCCCTGAGATTCTCCATGTCCGGTGAGCCACCGACGAGTCAATTAAATTACGCAATTTGCTTTCTTGTCTTAGTTTTAGGAAATATATTTTTTTTTCTTTGAAAGCAAAATTTATTTCTTACAAATATTCTAAAATTCAACTTTTAGCTTTTGGAAGAAAAACTTCTTAACATATATATATTTTTTCTATTACAACCTTATATATTGATATTGAAAGGTCAAGGCCAAAGTTAGAAGCGGATTTCAAACCCAATCTCTTGATCACCACCAATCCATAAAAAGAATTCTTCTACATAACACTAGAAGTGAAATCATGTAAGAAGGTTCAAATAGACAGCAACATAACCTTGCTGGAACACCTTCTTATAAGAACTCATCTGAATATGTGATAGTTCATCCTGTTTCATGAATAGACTCCATTATTTAACTTTAAAGAAGACTTCACATAAAACAAAGAAGCGAAGATTGATTCTTAATATGATGAAGAGAAAGAGCTTGACTAGCGAATAGAAACAAGATACTTCCAAGATTAATCAGAATAGCAGATCAGTGAAGAGAAGAGAAGCGAAACTGGTTCAGAGTAACTGGGCTCTATTCTCTGCGACATAAATAAAGATCTAAAAACAAAAAGAACAAACTGACTTGAAGAAGCAATAATACATATGATTAATATCAGGCCAAAAAGGCATAAACGGTACGGCGACCGACGACAAGAAAAGCCACAGGCCACCGGAGAATAACTTTGTTAAGATTGCCTTTAGAGAGAAGTTGGAGAAATAAGAGAGAGAAAGTTTTGGTGTGGTGTTGTTTAATGGATTTATTCAAACTAAACAATCTTGGATTTTTTTTCAAGTCAGGAATCCAGAATTTGATAAAAAGATATGTGTTATTTATTTTCAGCAAAATAGTTTTACATATTTTGTTGATGTTTAAGTTATTTTAGTTATCAAGGAATTAATTTAGCTTCATTTCTAAAAAAAATAATACAGAAATACATATAGCTTTAATGTCCAAATGATTTCAGTAAAGAATAACTAAAAGTCCCACAGAAGCATTGAGTCATGCATCTCTTCAGTTCTAACATAGACTTTACACCATTGTTGGTTTAGAATGTCAGCCGGGTTATTGACCCATGACGACTAAGAAAAAAAATCCAAATTACTTTTTGAAAATATGTTTAAGTGTCGAGTTATTAGTCTTACAATCGAACGAGTCCAACATGATGAATTAAGTTTAAAATTCTTGAAAAGGGATTTTGTCGATCCAAATCTGATCGTCCCCTGTTTACAACTCAGGGGAAGTTTGTATTGTTGTTGTACTTATATATATATATATATATATATATATATATATATGTGGATGACATTATAATTAGATGCAACCCTATAGCTGGAATCAAGGAGACAAAAGACTTACTCAAATCAGCTTTTAACATCAAGGATCTTGAAGAATTAAAATATTCCTTGGGCATTGAGAAAGCTCGATTTGCAGAAGGAATGTTCATCTCTCAAATAAAATATACTTTGGATCTGTTAACGGAGATATGAAAACTGGGTCAAAGCCAGCTAAGACACCTATTGAAGAAGGTTACAAGAATGTTCCTGAAGGGGAACCACCAGAGGAAGTTAAAAAATATTATAGGCTAGTAGGTAAACTTATCTAGCTTACTATCATTAGACCTAATATTTATTTTGTTGTGAATCAAGCAAAACAGCATATGAAATCTGCCACCAAACACCACTAGAATATTGTAGAAAGAATTCTCAGATATCTAAAATGTAGTCTTGGAAAGGAATATGGATGGGTTGTAATGGAAGTACAAATATTATTGGATACTGTGATAGGCCTGGGTGTTCGAGTATTTCGGGTTTTCGAGTATTTCGGTACTGGAGATTAGTACCGGTTTGGACATTTTTACATATCGAGTCGGGTTCGAATATTTATAGTTTGAGTTCCGTTATTTCGGATCGGGTTTGGATATTTAAACTTTGAAAGAAAAATTCAACTTCTTCATTTCTCAAATTCATTATACTTAAAACTTTACTATTAACTTAACTGATTTTTAATTTTAATTGGTTGGACGATTAATAAGTTTGAAGATAAAACTTTGAAAATGTAAAGACATTAGTCTAATTGTTGTCTTGAGATTTTGGATGAAACATTTTTAATGTATAAGACAAGAAGCTTGACATGCATTCTAAGTGAATAGCAAATCATTTTTTTCTGCAATTATATGTATATTATTTGATTATGAGCTATGTGAACATCAATAATAATATTTTAAATAAAATAAGAGAAGTAAACTAGGAATATAGGGTTAAGTATACATATATTCGGTTATCTTCTAATATCCTTTCGATTTGGATATTACTATTTAGGTTCGGTTATCCAATATCTCCTAACTCAATACCCGTTCGGATATTTTGTTATTTCAGTTTGGATTCTGGTTCGGATGTTTCGGGTCGGGTTCAGATATGGGTTTGAGTATCGGGTAAAATGTCCACCCCTTTACTGTGATGCTGATTGGACATGAGATAGGGTGGATAGGAAGTTCACAACTGGCTATTGTACATTTTTGGGAGGAAACCTTGTTACCTAAGAATGTAAGAAACACAAAGTGATTTCACTTTCAAGTGTTGAAATTGAGTATAGAGCAATGAGGAATGTCAAAAAGGAATTGGTTTGGCCGAAAGGACTTCTTAAAGATCTTGGAACTCATTCATCTGAACCGATTACCCTACATGGTGATAATCAAACAACCATCAACATTGTTTCTAAATATGTGTTTCATGAGAGAAAAAAGAACATTAAAGTTGATTGTCGCTACATTAAAGAAAAGGTACAAGAAAGGATCATTGTTCCATCATTTGTAAAAGGTACTTATTATCTAGCAGACATCTTTACAAAGGAAACAACATCTAAAGTATATAATCAGATTCTTGGCAAGATCGGTTAATTGAATATCCACCAATAAATTTTGAGACTTTGACTAAAAACTTTTTTAGAATTAAATATCAGAGTATAAATTGTTTTTAGCTGAGTTACGTTGGAATAAAACCAATCAAAATAAAATCTTTGATATTATGTATAGTAATTTATGTTACCTTTTTGTGGAGTAAAACTTTTTTCTCTTTCTTATGGAGTAAAAGTTTTATATTTTCTCTTTCATTAATTTTCATTCATTTTCTATTTTTTATTCATGTAAGCTACATCAACTTTACCAATCACACCCTAGCACTTGTATGCAAAGCTTGCTTATGAGGTGTAAACAAATCTGCCAATATGAATAATGTAGATAGATGAACAGTAATACGAATAAACAATGTTCCCAACATAACAATAATTTAGTGTTGGCTTATTAAGTAAGCTTCATATGCTGGCTTAGTGAACAGTTATTATCCTGCATAAATATCTGAAAATGTAAAAAAAGAAGAATAAAAATCTATACAATAAGTCTAGTAAGATTTTGTTTTTTTTTTGTCTTTCTTAGTTATTCATCTTTTTGTATACATTTGAAATGAGATAGATCAATTTATCGTCGAAGTTGAATAGTTTCGAGAAATTACTCACCTCAATTCGTCATTTATACTTTATCAATTTTTATAGTAAATTAGTTATATTATAAATCAAGTGAAATTATGCTATTTTAATATTTGGTGTTATAATAATATTATACTAATATAGTGAAAAATGTTTTTTTTTTGTTTGAAACTTTCTATTGATAATGTTTCTTCATTATATCTGGCGTTAGAGTTTCTTTGAAGTTAACCTTAGAGCATGTCCATCCGCCACAGTTTTAAGCCCAACCTGCTTAAACACTTTTTGGATTAATTATATTAATATCAATGGTTCTTTTTTTTAAGAGTTGCCTCTTAAATAACAAGTTTAAGGGTTCAATCCTAAATGACGTGGCCATAGGAGAAGGTAAGAAGAAACCGAAGTAGAAAGACAAGAATTATTTCCATCCATATGAACTCCCACTTTGGAGTTCAGCAATGGACACCCAAAAACATAAAAAATCACTTAACTCTTTAAATTAATTAAAATAATTAAACTAAATGCTAAGAGTTTCACTTAGTTCAGCAATGGAACTGGTCTTAGAGTACATATCCAAGCAACTTGCACGATTCTTGAATAATGAAAATGTGAATATTTTGTTTTTGCTAAAAAGCTATGTCTCATGTCTGGTCCACTGCTCCGAGATCCACTTGATTATCACTTTCCCAATTGTTTTCTAATTGTTTGGACTTTTATGAGCAATGGTTATCCATAAGGGAACTTATCTCACGTGAGATGCTTACCGACAAAGCTTCGCAATATTAGACTCGTAACAACCAATCCGACCATTGAATACAAAATAGTTTTTTTTTTCTGAGAGCCTTTTTGACTGACCTGTCACAAATAGGCGCTGGAGATAACTCTTAATCTCATCCTTTTTTTTTTGTCAACAACTCTTAATCTCATCTAACTTTCCATTTTGAAGATAATGTTTGGCTCTTAGTTTACTCTTATGAGTCTTCAACTTATAGTCAACGTAGTTAATATGAATTTGTAACATTTGCTGATTTTTTTTTGATAATTCCTATTATAGCAATTGTAGCTACTGAAACATCTGTTGGATTAAAAAATAGTCTCGTCAATTTATAATAACACAAAATAAATTCGTAACAACCAATTAAACCTATTAAATAGATAACATAAAAAATTATAGGTTTAAATTTACAAACATGATAGGTTATGACTTATTAGATTAAATTTATGAAATCTAAAAAGATAAATGATTTTAGCTCCATTTTTATCAATTGAGTCAGAATTCATAAAAGCTTTTTTTGTTTGACTTTTGCTTCACTTAAAAAGTTTTAGTCATACGGATAAACAATGATTATTGTGATAAGGATCATATTATATATTTTAGGTAGATAAATATGTTATTAGTTAGAGAAAAATTACTCTAGCTATTGTTTAGAGATAATAAGAGCTTAATCCTTATCGAGCAACTAATGTCGACATATATTTATTTGGCATTTAGCCACATGGATTACACATACAACATTTAGCATATCCTTGTTTTACAAGGTTTCAAAGCGTAGTTTCCACTTAACAATCTAGTTGATGATTTCTCAAATTTTTAATATTTTCAAAGCTCTTTCCATAATTCATGTTTACTCTTAATCAACAAAATAGAAGACAAAAATCGATTGTTCCCAGTGTGTCTGGTGAGAAAGCTGTGATTTCTATGTATTCGAAATATTCATCGAATAATCAAGGAGCGGCGATTACATCAGTGCAACTAGAAAGAGAACATTAAAATAAATGGCAACATAAATGATAAGTGCTATTCAGGCTAAAGCTAAGAGAAAAACAAGGTTCATCGATAGCTCATTGAAAAAAACACATAAAGGTCACTCTGACTTGGAAATATGGTCAGCATGAACTCCATGATAGTAGAGTGGCTAAGACAGTCAATCGAGCCATGAGTGAGAACGACATTGACTTTTATTACATATGCACACAAAGGTGGTACTACTTTTGGGAGCTGAGAGAACAGAGTGGTCCTCTTTTACTTCGTACATAATCCGTCAAGCTCATCAACCGCATCTTCTTCCTCATAAGATTTTTGGTGTGCGTCCGCCAACTCGAGGTAATTTTGGGTTGAGCTTTTGATTGTATTATCATGAAACGAGATGATGGTATGGACACACTTGTCGTAGTATGTACGTATGCAACTTTCCCACATCTCAGAGAATGATTCTTAGTGCGAAACAAGGTTCAAGTACATCAGTTGATCTCCAAACTGGCCTCGTGTTGGCAAGAACATAGTAGTTTAGGGTTTTTGGGGAGAAGATCAAAGACTATTCAAGCTTTGTATTGGAACCCCAGTTTCTATTCATATTCTTTATCTTATGCGTTATTTCATGTTTATGATTATGTTCTACTTATCCATGTCTGAGTAGTAACTTTATTAGATTTAGGGTTTAAATGGTTTTGACAGATTAGCCATACAATAGAATTGTTAGAGTGATTATTAGATCTATCATCATAATTGTGTTTATTGCTTGTGTTCTAGATTAGCTAACTAGAACCATGATATTAAATTAATTTACACTGAGAGAGTATGATCATTATCTGAACAAATCTTGTTGAGCTTAAGTTACTAGGGACAATCAAGAGAATGGTGTACTAATTTTAAGTGAACCAATCATATATGGTTTTAATGCTTGACTAAGAAAGCCATCGATCGATGTCGTTTACATATCATCGCTCGACGGTCATTCCGAATTGGCACATAAACGTAGTAGACTCTGAGCTTAGCCATATATATATATATATAACTTAAAATATTTTTACTAATTGAATTCATGTTCTATGTCTGAAAACCCCTTGGTTTCCATCCATTCTAATTCACTACATGAAAATCCTAGATCTAGCTATTTTATAATTCACTATCTGAAAACCCTATATCTAGCTATTTTCCTTACTTGTTTACAAACCAACTATTTCCTTATTTACTCATTCTAAAGTCTTATTAATTTCCTAGCTTAACTAAGTCGATTATCATATCTGTTGTGTGCCCTCACTCTCTGTGGATTTCATCCCTAAGTAATACAGTTGAACCTCTTATTTGAGAGAATAATCAATAGCTCTAGGGTAATTTGAGCACGTATCCAATTTAACGCCGTTGCCTGGGAGTAAGGATCACCATTAAATTTGTTTTGCAAGTTTTGTCTAGGTTTTCTTTTTAGTTTACTTACAATTTTTGTATTCTGTCTTTCAGGTGCCTGCCCAGCAGTACCACTAGCAACAAGGAAAAAGACATAATTTTCTCAGACCCAGTAGCCATTGAACGTAGCATCCGCAAGGAGAAGCGACTAGCGTCGATCGGCGACAACACTTCTTCGTCGATCGACACTCATCTGCAGGAATTGATTGACACTAGTACCAAGACATCGATTGACGGTGATTCCCAAGCAGAGAAGGTTGCTATGCTGATCGTGACTAGGAAGGAGAGAGGGGACCTTTATAACCTCGAAGGTCATCAGGGGATTGTAATCCCTGAACTAGAAGAAGATGATGTAGCTCAAGCTGGAGCTGAAGCCCATGCTGCTCAATCTAGAACATTAGCTGACTATAGTCGTCCAGATCAATTATATGCCAACATATATGCTATTCTTCCTCCATCTTTCCAGAGGAACGATTTTGAGCTGAAGATATCCTATTTCACACATGTGGCACAAACACCATTTCATGGTTATTCTCATGAGCTGT
>CAJHQP010002597.1:0-82609 GCA_905132765.1 Moricandia arvensis
CATCCTAGGGGGGCATCAAGTGGTATCAGAGCAACTTTGGTTACAAAAGTTTTGTTTACTCTTTACATCTTTTGTTTCAGCCCCAAAAACTCCTTAATCAACTTGAACAAGAAGTAGATCTAAGTTGTTTAGGGCTGTTCGAAAATCATAGATTTTTAGACAAGGTTTAGGAGAATTTCCGTTTTGGTTTAGGCGGAAACCCTAGACAAATTAAACCTAGCCGCATAGCCTTTTTCTCTTACCTTGCCGAGCAAGTATAATTCTTGTGTTGAGCTTTTTCCTTTTTGCTTCTCCTGTTTACCTAGAATCTATTTACTGGTTATTTTGTTCTCCTTTGTGCAGGCAGCAATGGGAACCGAGACTGATGAAGAGGCTGAGTTGGTCCGGAAGAACAAACTGCTCATGGAGGCCATGACGGCTCAACTTAATCAATCTATGGTCGCCACAATGACTGAGATGATGAGGACCAACCTCAATGAGCTCCGCAGAGAGTTGAGAGAAGAAGTAAGAAGAGCTACTGGTCAAGGCCCCAACCGAGAGACTATGAGAGAAGAGAGACCTCATGCAACTCGACAAGAGCATGCCGGCTCTGAAGAAACTGATAACTACTGTGAACATATCAGTTCTTCCTCAAGACAAAGTCAAAGGAGACATAGACGTGGACAAGAAGGAAGGACAAACCAGAGAGATGAGCTTTCTGGTTTGAAGATCAAAATACCCCCTTTCCATGGTAAAGCTGATCCGGATGCCTATCTTGAATGGGAGAAGAAGATTGAGCTGGTCTTTCAGTGTAAGCAGTACACAAACCACAAGAATATCCATATAGCTGCTACTGAGTTCTATGACAATGCTCTAAGCTGGTGGGATCAGTACATTACTACCCGTAGAAGGAATGGTGAGGAACCAGTTGAGACATGGACAAAGATGAAGTCTATCATGCACAAGAGGTTTGTTCCGAGTCATTACCATAGAGACTTGCACCACAGGCTCATGAAGCTTACTCAAGGTTCAAGATCAGTAGAGGAATACTACCAGGAGACTGAGTTGATCATGCTAAGGGCTAGTATATCCGAAGATAGAGAAGCAACAATGTCAAGGTTCCTGTGTGGTCTAAACCGAGAGATACAAGACCATGTTGAGATGCAACATTATGTGGAGTTAGAAGAGATGTTACACAAGGCTATTCTTGTGGAACAACAGCTCAAGAGGAAGGGACATTCACGAACCAGCTATGGATCCAACCGGTTACACAACACCAAGGAAAAGAAGTCACCCTATCCTAAGGATTCTAAACCATATCAGAAAGACAACAAGCCCTATCCGAGGGAAGAAACCAAACCAAGCAGTGCTCTTGACAAGGGCAAGGGCAAGGCTGAGGCTTCTAGTTCCAGAGCTTGTGATGTCAAGTGTTTCAAGTGCCAAGGACGAGGTCACTATGCCAATGAATGTACCAACAAGAGAGTCATGATCCTACTGGAAGATGGTGAGTATGCCTCAGAAGATGTCAACACCGAGTCTGACCAAGAAGAAACTGAAGAAGAGCAAGAAGAAGGACCAGTCCAAGGGAAACTTTTAGTCGCAAGAAGGCTCCTAAGCTTGCAAACCAAGACTGAGGAGCTAGAGCAACATGAGAACCTGTTCTATACCCGGTGCTTGGTCCAAGGGAAAGTATACAGCCTCATAGTTGATGGAGGCAGTTGTGTTAATGCTGCTAGTGAGACAATGGTCAAGAAGTTGGGTTTGAAGGTACTGAAGCATCCAAAACCTTACCGGCTACAATGGTTGAATGAAGAAGGCACCATGAAGGTTTCAAATCAAGTTCTCATTCCTTTAGCAATAGGAAGATATGAAGATGAAGTCTTGTGTTATGTGTTACCTATGGAAGCTGGTCACATACTTCTTGGGAGACCTTGGCAATCTGATCGCCGAGTCATTCATGATTGTTTCACCAACAAGCATTGTAATAACCCACACGAACCAATGAATTTTTGGTCGAGAAAAATTCCACTCGACCAGTTTGGAGTTAGTCGACCAGATTCAAAAGTAAAATCGACTCGATGAATTATTGTCTCAACGGGACTGTCATGTGGTCGGAAGGACTTCCCTTGATAGTTCTGATTAAGTATTAATTATGTTGGTCGAATTTTATTTAAGCTGGACGAGTTTAGTTGAAGTAGGACGAGATTTAAAGGTCGAGGAAATATTTATCAGAAACTGTCCGAAAATTATCGACCAGCTTCTTATAATTTCTTATAAATAGTCCTTGGTAACTCACCACCTTGCCTGCCTGCTTTCTCCATAAAAGGCACATGACAGTCACAAGCTACCTGCCTGCTTGGTTAATAAGTAAGTCATGTGCAAGTCACAAGCTACTTGCTTACCTGCTTGCAGCTTTCTTCTTGGGAAGGAAAAGTTCAGCTGCTTGGTTACTTCATTGGACAGAAAAGATGAAACAGCTCGCCATGTGTCTGGCTGAGAGCTCAACTTGGTGTCCCTGTGGTTTAGTCATCAGAAGCAGCTCTTACATCTTTTTAACCTCTTCTTCCTCATTCTGGTCGTGCATAAACCTGAGAGAAACAAAGAAAAATCAGAGAGAGCGAGAAGAGAAAATCAGACAGAAAATTCAGTGTAAAAATACAGAGAGAAAGAAAGAGAAACCAAGAGAAAGATAAATAAGAAACCAGAACGAAATTCCTCCACCACCTACCTCAGTTTGTTTTAGTGAGAAGGATCAGAAGCCGCTGGTATACCTTGGAGAGAAGAACGAAATTCTTATCATATTCACTCTCCCTAAAGTCTCGCATTACCGTGGATTGGTCCTGCGATATGGAACAAGGTCACGAAGACACGATGATGGGGTCGCACCCTGGAGGCCGTGTAACTACATGCAGCATTAGATGTTCGATCTTGGAATATCTGATGGAGATAATGGTTCTACTTACCTTCCCCGCTAGGCTCGGCTAGCCTTGGTGGTTTTCCGGGTTTAGCATATATATATATATATTATAAGTATGAGTGAATGGCAGGGATTGTGGAGGTGATGTTTAAGATAGGATTCACATCGATAAAAGATAGGCCTTATATATAATAATTAAGGAATATATTTCCTCTGCATTCAAATGGAGTTCTCTACTCGGGATATTACTAATATTTGTTGGGGTGTGGGATTAGACTCACTGAGTAAACTAGTTACTCATGACTCCTTTACGATGCAGGTAACCAATAGGCGGGATCCCTTGCTTAGGACGGGAAGGAACAGCATTAGCCAGCGATAGTTTTATTATCCTTGCAAAGCCGTTTTGTTATATCTTATGTATAAACCTTGTTTACCAAAAACCTCGAGGTTAATCTATAACATTTTTGTAAGATGCTTTTCAATGAATAAATATATAATTTATAAAGAATGTTTTCAACGTACGGGTTCCATATGATATTAGTCCTTGTCTGGACGAACCAACTATTGGGTATTACTCAGTCGGGTTGTAAAGCCTTGAGTCGTACCTAATAGGATTTGTGTACTTAGATGGTTGGCCTTCGGTACCTAGATTTATTCTAGGAACTTCGAGTTAATCATTTATCTATACATTGTGGCTTCTCCGTTTGGTTTAAGTTACTTGTGATCGGCTGTGCATGTTCTTGTTTGATTGTTGCACGGCTGGTCAAGTCAACTTATACTTAGACCAGATCGGGGGTGTCACAAAGGTGGTATCAGAGCATGGTTATACGATGCTTGAATGGGACTTGTTTCAAATGTTTTTCGAGTCAAAATGAGTCGCAAGGATAACTAGGATATGCTGGCTGGTTCCTTCATCTTAGGATAGATAGTCATGGGTAGTAACCTTATCTTTAACTTTCATAGCAGATGCACCAAGATAAGCTCGACGGGGTGGAGTGCACTTACCGATTTTCCTATCTTCTTTCTCGGAGATATACAAGCCATAGTCGACACATCGAACACATAAATGGATCTATGTGTTATCGATGTCAAAGGGGACGTTGTTCGTAATGATACGGTTCAAAGAGATCCGACTGCATATGAACACTCAGATGCACTTATTCTTCCGGCTGCTCAAGTCTATCCATCTTATACTCAGACGTACCAGAACTGGAGTCGTACAAGCCTGACTGATTTAGCATGTGTTTCAAGCTTAGCATTGGTGGCGCAGATAGTTCAACTGTATTACAAGACGATGGACGCACCAGCACCATTCCATTGCAACAAGACATCTTGATGTTTCTGAAGAGGATAAAGAAGTTGGGACCACAAGATATCAAGGAATGACTAAACCACTCCACGTACACTTTGGATTGAGGAAGATTTCAGATTCAACATTGGAGGCAGACGACAAACATAGCTCATTGTTTCGAGGATTGCAAGAAGGATATGGAAGCATACAACATCAAGAAGGGTGCAGTGAGTTGGTCGTTAAGCATCAAGCGTCATTTAAGGAATGCTAGTCCAAGTTAGACAGATTTCTTTTAGGAGTTCAAGATGGAGTGTATTCTACCCCAAGCATGGGACCGATTGGAGATTCCACTTATGGAGTTCGCACAAGGAGATGTTTCCGCCAGAAGGTTAAGGTCAAGTAAATATGATTCATCCATTATGGTTTGGAGGTTGAGCCAAAGATCATAAGGACGTTCTTTGGGGACTTAATCCCCAAACCATAGGAGTAACTAAAGATTGGTGTGCTTAAGTGCTTTGAGGAGAAAGTATAGTATGACGTGTATGTCAAGAGAGCTGTTACTGCCAAGGAAGATTCTTCGTGCCATTTCGACAGTCTAATGGCTATCAAGTTCAGATAAAAGATCATTTTCAGCCAGGACAGTAGGGTCATGATTCTTCAAGTGTAAGGAGTCCTAGATTGCGTACGTCATTTCCACTTTGGTCGTTCCTCTGAAGAATAAGTATGTTATATTACCCTTTCCCATGAAGTTACCCGATACCTTTTACCTATACCTAGGGTACCAGTTGTTGAACTTCTTCGTGTTTCCCTACCATTAGTTCCGACCCAAGTGTTAGGCTATTTGGGTAGAGCCTACACTTTAGAATTCCTTGGACAGTCAAAACTCCTGAAAGGTCCAATCACAAGTTTGTCTCTTATTCGATTGTGTGTTGTGTTAATTTATTTATTTTTTAAAAAAAATAATAATAATTATTATGAATGATTATATAAATAAGTAAAAGTTTGATCAAGGTGTCGTAAGAGACCTTTTCTATGGACGGAATTTTCCGCCCATTTTGTGTTTGATTCGGGAACAACACATAGATGTAGTTCCCGGGTAGTGTCATTGTTTTAGGGAGGATTCACTTTAGTGAATTCAAGTCTATCGTTCTTATTCGTGGAAGTACTGGCTGCCATTTAGAATTATGGTATGCCTTCGTATCCCATCCCCATTCCTTAGTACTTCCATTAGAACGATATGTTTCTATCTAGAGTGAGATTGGCTATCTAGTTCCGAGCTCAGTTAGGATGTTATAGAAGAAAGAAGTTCTTGGGAGAAGATTAGTCACCGTTGGCCCAGAATGGTATTCTACCAAGTGTTGTTGGAGAGCATCGCTCATACCAGTCTTGGAGAGTTAAAAACAGTTTGGAAAGGATGAAGAGGAGTATTCCGTAATCTTGAGCATTGTCAACATAGAAGATAAAAAGGGGCAGAGTTGATAGGATAGTCTCATAGTCAGAGAATTCAAAGATATGCTTAAGGTGCCAGAAGGATTGTCGACAACTAGAACTAATATATATTCATTAGTCATCTTGAACTTGGATTCGCTGCATCAGCCTAGACATCTCGGCAAGTGGTCCTAATCAAGCAAAGTAACAGACAAGAGATTTGTTTGGAGAAAGGTTTTGTTCAATTCAGTTCTTTGCCATGGAGTTTACACATGTCAGTGGTAAAGAAGAAGAACTAGAGTTTGCGGTTATGTTCGACGATTGTTAAATCAAGGACGTGACCATCAGGGTCAAGTATCAATATCTAGAATTGAAGAGTGATTAAGAGGTCGCAAGGAGCAGTTTTGTTTCAAGGATGTTTGATGAACGCTGCAAGTTCAATTAAATGCTTATATAGGGCATGGGAAGTTGGATCCCTTAGTCACTCAGTTGGAACAAGGATTTGATGCAGATTCAGAAAAGAGCGCTACTATTACCGAATGGTTCTGTCCAATCTCTGTTATCAAGATTTAGAGTTCTTTGGATTGGCCAGTTACCATCAGAAGTTTGTTCAAGGGTTCTCAAGCATATCAAAGCCACTGACTCGTCTTACCGGTAAAGTTGTCACCTATGAATGGAGTTCAGAAACAAAAGAAGCATTCGATAAACTGAAGCAAGTTTTGATGTTTGCACTTATCTTAGCTTTGTCTAAACCTAACCATCTGTACACCCTCTATACAGATGTATCTCATGTTGGATTAGGTCGTGTACTGATGTCGGACGATAAGGTAATCGCCTATGCATCAAGACAACTAAGAAAGTGTTAAGTAAACCACCCCAACACATGACCTGGTAATGGCCGCAGCAGTATTTGCTCTTCGGATTTGGCAATCATATCTATATGGAGAGAAGATCCAAGTGTTCACAGACCATAAATACCTTAAGTATCTTTTTACTCAACCTGATTTGAACCTAAGGCAAAGGCGTTGGATGGAGTTTGTAACTGACTACGACATCCAAATCCTTTACCATTCAGGAAAAGGAAATGTTGTTGTTGATGCTTTTAGCCGAAGGAAAGTTGAGGTGGATATTGAAAAGAAACTTCAGAATCTCGAAGTAGAGTTCAATATGCTTAGTTTGGCTGCCTTGGAAGGAGAAGAAGGAGAACCTTTAGGATTACAAACAGTGAGCCAAGCCAGTTTACTTGCTCGTATCCGAGAAGCACAGATGAGAGACGAGAACCTAAAGAAGATTTGAGAAGAGCTGAAAGAAAGTAATTTCAGAGGATATAAAGTTGTCAATGATGGAACCTTGTTACTCAATGGTCGAGTAACCGTTCCAAAAGGAGAAGGACTTCGAGAATAGATTCTAAGGACTGCACACCATTCTCTCTTAAGCATTCATCCTGGAAGTACCAAGATGTATCAATACATAAATTACAAATTCATCGTACAAGAGTACTCAGTTGGTGAATTAAGTTTGGTATAGACGAACCTGTTGAATCCTCAGTTGATAGATAGAAGAAGGAAATCAGAAAGCAATAGAACCAGACTTGGACATGGGAAACTTCAGAAAGATTTGAGTGGTTCAAAAGTTTTTGTAGAATATCAGATGAGCAGAAGTATACCAAAGAATGTAAGGAAGATAATCCTTGGAATGGGTGAGTGTGTGTATTTGAGAGTAGCACCCTTGGTTTGGATCATGTTAGCGTGATTGATAGTGCATGTTCTTGTTCTATTGTTGCACGGTTAATCAAGTTGATATTAACCAGACCAGAGATGTTACCTTCAGTATGGCACATCACCTAACGTTCCACATTTGCATGTTGTTGATATGGGAGAAACGCAGATAGAAAGATTTAGCAAAGGATGGTATTCAGAGACTCAAGGCTGTCAAAAGAAGTATGTAAGCCGCAGTTGACGAGAGTTATGTTGCAGTAATGAATTGATTATCAGAGTTAGAAATTGTTGCCAGTCATGTATCGGCATGTCACCATACGAAGCTTTGTATGGTCGACCATGTAGAACACCAGTGTGTTTGACCGAAGTTTGTGAACGAAGAATCCTTGGTCCAGAAATAGTAGATGAGGCTGTAGGGAAAGTAAGGATAATTCAAGAAAATATGAAGAAAGCCTAAGGCCATCAGAATAAGTATGCTAACCGCAATATAAGAGAAGTCATCTTTGCAGTGAATGATCTAGTCTTCTTGGAAATCGTTGCCCAGAAAGGGAAGGATCGGTTTGGGAAAGTTTGAAAATTGGCAACCCGATACATTTGTCCGTGCAGAATTATTGCTAGAGTTGGAGAAGTAGCCTACCGACTTGAACTTCCACCCGAAATGCCTATGCACCCGGTATTTCATGTATCGATGTTGTGTAAGCATATTATGGATCTGAATATTGTCAACCCACAACAAGCAGAGAATCTGCAACCCAACCTCACTTATCCTGAAAGTCATTTGTGGATAGACGAGCGTCATATAAGGAGATTGAAGAGCAGATGGATTTCTAGAGTTCAAATATTTTGGGGCAAGCGTTAGAAAGATGTAGTCACATGGGAGGATGAAGATAAGTTCAGAGCTGATTACCCAGAACTCTTTTCAGATACCTCAGATGTCCAGTAAAGTGTCCACTTCTATGTTTTGAGAATTCGGGGACGAATTCTTTTGAGGGGGGAAGAATGTAATAACCCACACGAACCAATGAATTTTTGGTCGAGAAAAATTCCACTCGACCAGTTTGGAGTTAGTCGACCAGATTCAAAAGTAAAATCGACTCGATGAATTATTGTCTCAACGGGACTGTCATGTGGTCGGAAGGACTTCCCTTGATAGTTCTGATTAAGTATTAATTATGTTGGTCGAATTTTATTTAAGCTGGACGAGTTTAGTTGAAGTAGGACGAGATTTAAAGGTCGAGGAAATATTTATCAGAAACTGTCCGAAAATTATCGACCAGCTTCTTATAATTTCTTATAAATAGTCCTTGGTAACTCACCACCTTGCCTGCCTGCTTTCTCCATAAAAGGCACATGACAGTCACAAGCTACCTGCCTGCTTGGTTAATAAGTAAGTCATGTGCAAGTCACAAGCTACTTGCTTACCTGCTTGCAGCTTTCTTCTTGGGAAGGAAAAGTTCAGCTGCTTGGTTACTTCATTGGACAGAAAAGATGAAACAGCTCGCCATGTGTCTGGCTGAGAGCTCAACTTGGTGTCCCTGTGGTTTAGTCATCAGAAGCAGCTCTTACATCTTTTTAACCTCTTCTTCCTCATTCTGGTCGTGCATAAACCTGAGAGAAACAAAGAAAAATCAGAGAGAGCGAGAAGAGAAAATCAGACAGAAAATTCAGTGTAAAAATACAGAGAGAAAGAAAGAGAAACCAAGAGAAAGATAAATAAGAAACCAGAACGAAATTCCTCCACCACCTACCTCAGTTTGTTTTAGTGAGAAGGATCAGAAGCCGCTGGTATACCTTGGAGAGGAGAACCGTTTAAGACCATCCAACCATGACGAATTAGGGTCATTGGCCGAGGTCGGTGGTGGGATCAACCGGATCCTTCCTTGTGGATGTTCTAAATCAGAAGTGAAGTGGAGTGTCATTAGTTGAGCTCGAGTTTAGTCTTCCTTAGCCAATCTCATATAATCAAAGGTGAGTCTAGATAGATAATTCATGAGTTATGAATGAGTATTGCTTGAGTGAATTACTTATTATGGTTGATTGATAAGTTAATGTCTTGAATAATAATAAATTGTGAAGTGTCTAGTTAGTATAAATACTTAATAAATATTATTCTCTGTTCTTTAAGGTTTATCCCGAGCCTTAGTACTTGTTCTCAAGTACTAATATATAAGTATATTACTAAGTATATAAGTATGAATCATGTGAAGTCTTATCATATTCACTCTCCCTAAAGTCTCGCATTACCGTGGATTGGTCCTGCGGTATGGAACAAGGTCACGAAGACACGATGATGGGGTCGCACCCTGGAGGCCGTGTAACTGCATGCAGCTTTAGATGTTCGATCTTGGAATATCTGATGGTGATAATGGTTCTACTTACCTTCCCCGCTAGGCTCGGTTAGCCTTGGTGGTTTTCCGGGTTTAGCATATATATATATTATAAGTATGAGTGAATGGCGGGGATTGTGGAGGTGATGTTTAAGATAGGATTCACATCGATAAAAGATAGGCCTTATATATAATAATTAAGGAATATATTTCCTCTGCATTCAAATGGAGTTCTCTACTCGGGATATTACTAATATTTGTTGGGGTGTGGGATTAGACTCACTGAGTAAACTAGTTACTCATGACTCCTTTACGATGCAGGTAACCAATAGGCGGGATCCCTTGCTTAGGACGGGAAGGAACAGCATTAGCCAGCGATAGTTTTATTATCCTTGCAAAGCCGTTTTGTTATATCTTATGTATAAACCTTGTTTACCAAAAACCTCGAGGTTAATCTATAACATTTTTGTAAGATGCTTTTCAATGAATAAATATATAATTTATAAAGAATGTTTTCAATGTACGGGTTCCATATGATATTAGTCCTTATCCGGACAAACCAACTATTGGGTATTACTCAGTCGGGTTGTAAAGCCTTGAGTCGTACCTAATAGGATTTGTGTACTTAGATGGTTGGCCTTCGGTACCTAGATTTATTCTAGGAACTTCGGGTTAATCATTTATCTATACATTGTGGCTTCTCCGTTTGGTTTAAGTTACGTGTGATTGGCTGTGCATGTTCTTGTTTGATTGTTGAACGGCTGGTCAAGTCAACTTATACTTAGACCAGATCGGGGGTGTCACAAGCACTCCTTTGAGTTCAAGAGTCGCAAGACTGTCCTGGTACCTTTGACACCTAAGGAAGTACAACATGATCAGATTCAACTCCAACAGAAGAAGGAGATTTATCTCAAACCGGCTGGAACTAAGCAGCCAAACTTCTATGCAAACATGGGTGATATCAAAAGAACTCTTTACTCCAAACAATCAGCTATCTTACTTGTGTTTAAAGAAACTCTTTTGAACTTAAGAGATTCTACACCGGTGTATCTGAGTGAAATGGTTTCTCTTTTGAAAGAGTTTCAAGATGTATTTCCAGAAGACAATCCCATTGAGTTACCTCCATTGCGTGGGATTGAGCACCAGATAGACTTTTTTCCAGGATCTACACTTCCAAACCGACCAGCTTACATAACCAATCCGGTTGAGACCAAGGAGTTGCAAAGACAAGTAGAGGAACTCATGGAGAAGGGCTATATCCGAGAGAGTTTGAGCCCATGTGTTGTACCAGTGCTCCTTGTGCCTAAGAGGGATGGTACTTGGTGCATGTGTGTTGATTGTAGGTCAATCAAAAACATCACAGTGAAGTATCGCCACCCTATACCTAGATTAGATGATAGGCTTGATGAATTACATGGTTCTTGCATCTTTTCTAAGATAGATTTGAAAAGTGGTTATCATCAGATTAGGATGAAAGAAGGAGATGAATGGAAAAGTGCATTTAAAACTAAGCATGGTTTGTATGAGTGGTTAGTTATGCCATTTCGATTGACAAATGCACCTAGTACATTCATGAGGTTAATGAATCATGTTCTTAGATCATTCATAGGCAAGATATTAGAAGACCATATAGAACATCTTAGGGCTGTCCTAAATGTGTTGAGAAATGAGAAACTCTTTGCCAACTTGAAGAAGTGCACTTTTTGCACAGATAACTTGGTTTTCCTAGGCTTTGTTGTGAGTGCAGATGGAGTTAAGGTGGACGAGGAGAAGATCAAAGCCATCAAGGACTGGCCGAGCCCAACCACAGTAGGAGAAGTGACGATTTTCCATGGGCTTGCTTGGTTCTATAGACGTTATGTCAAGGATTTTAGCACCATAGCAGCCCCCTTAACTGAAGTGATAAAGAAGTATGTCAGATTCAAGTGGGGAGAAGCACAAGAGAAGGCTTTCCAATGCCTAAAAGAGAAGCTTACTCAATCACCTCTTCTTATACTTCCTGACTTTACCAAAACTTTTGAAATAGAATGTGATGCTTCAGGAATAGGATTTGGTGCTGTGTTGATGCAGGATAGGAAACCCATTGCCTACTTCAGTGAGAAGCTTGGAGGAGCCACTCTCAACTATGCAACCTATGACAAAGAACTCTATGCCTTGGTGAGGGCCTTGCAAACATGGCAGAATTACTTGTGGCCCAAGGAGTTTGTCATCCACACTGATCATGAGTCCCTAAAGTATCTAAAAGGGCAGAGTAAGCTTAGTAAGAGGCACGCAAGATGGGTTGAGTTCATTGAGACATTCCCATACACGATCAAATATAAACAAGGTAAGGAAAATATATTTGCTGATGCACTATCTCAGAGGTATGTTCTCTTAACCACTCTAGATGCTAAGTTACTTGGGTTTGAGCAGATTAAAGATATGTATGATACTGACCTTGATTTCAAAGAAGCTTATGCATCTTGTGAGAAGTTTGGTGCAGGACACTACTTTAGACAAGATGGGTTCTTGTTTTATGATAACAAATTGTGTGTGCCTAATTATTCTCTACGAGATCTCTTTGTTAGGGAATCCCATGGGGGCAGTCTAGTGGGAACTTTGGGATTGCCAAGACCCTTAAAGTTTTGCAGGATCACTTCTATTGGCCACACATGAAGAGAGATGTGGAGAGAATCTGTGGAAGGTGTGCTACTTGCAAGCATGCTAAGTCACAAGTTCAATCCCAGGGTTTGTACACTCCTTTAGCAATCCCACACCATCCGTGGAATGATATATCCATGGATTTCATTGTTGGATTGCCTAGGACTAGAACCGGAAAGGTCTCCTTATTTGTAGTTGTTGATAGGTTCTCTAAGATGGCACATTTCATAGCATGTCATAAGACTGATGATGCATTGCATATTGCTAACTTGTTCTTTAAAGAGGTTGTTCGTTTACATGACATACCTAGGACTATAGTTTCTGATAGGGATACTAAGTTTCTTAGTTACTTTTGGAAGACTCTTTGGTCTAAGCTAGGCACTAAGTTGTTGTTTTCTACTACATGTCATCCAAAAACTGATGGACAAAATGAGGTAGTTAATAGAACTCTAGGAACTCTCCTGCGTGCATTCATCAAAAAGAACTTGAAAACTTGGGAAGACTACTTACCACATTGTGAATTTGCATACAATCATGCCATGCATTCCGCTTCTAAGTATTCTCCTTTTGAAATTGTTTATGGGCTCAATCCCACCTCTCCTTTGGATCCAATGCCTTTACCTGAGTGTGAAAGGGTTAGTTTGGACGGTAAGAAGAAAGCTGATATGGTTCAACAAATCCATGAGAAGGCTAGACAAAACATTGAACAGAAAACTAAGTTCTATGAGAAGCAAGCCAACAAAGGAAGGCATGTGAAGCTCTTTGAAGTCTGTGACCAATTTTGGCTTCAACTGAGGAAGGATAGCTTTCCCAACGAGAGGAAGTCCAAGCTAATGCCAAGGGTTGATGGACCCTTCGAGATCATCAACAAGATCAATGACAATGCCTATAAACTTGATCTCCAAGGTAAGTATGATGTATCAAATAGCTTCAATGTCACTGACTTGTCCCCTTTTGCTGTTAATGAACCAGATTTGAGGACAAATCCTTTTCAAGAGGGAGGGGATCATGTGATCATGGACCAGATTACTAAGGAGAGCAAGGAGAGCTTAGATGAGTCACATGATGCCACAATGCACCAGCAGCCTGGTGATGATGATTTAACCATTCCAGAAGGTTCCATGACCCGTTCTAGGGCCAAGAAACTTAAGGAGTTTGTTGTAGGATTACTCACTTCACATCCACAACAAGAAGAAAGTCTTTGACAAGGTTTGATCCGAGATATCTTGATCACCATTCAATCTATCTCTACATCAAGCTGAGTTAGTGTCTAGGCAAGACATTTGGTGTGTGCTCTTTTCCTTGCTTTTAGTTTTGTCCCACGAGGTTTTCCGGAGGAAGGTTTTTAACGAGGCCACGACTTCTCTTACAAATCACTTAGGCCATATCTCGGCCCAAGACTAGCAGAAGTCATTTATCTTTAAGCTTATGTTATATTTTAAACTATAGTTTCCATTTTAATGTTTTCAAATCCCTAGAGAGTATGTTCTGTGGTTTCTTTTATTTAAGGGTTTTCCCTAACCCTATTTTACTCAAGCAATCGAATATTATCAAGTGTTTTATTCTCTCTTGGCGGCTCTCTCTCTCTAGAAGTTGTTGAGTACCTTTCTGGTGTGTCATATCCAGATCCTTAAGGGTGTTTAACTTGGTGTGTTATATCCGAGCTAATCATCTAGGAGTATCAAGAAATCATCCATCCTTCTTGTGTCACCAATCAATCCACAAACCTTCAAGAACTTGAGTCTCTGATTCGTTCTTGCAAGGATTTATCCTCCCAGCAACCAAAAAAGCATCCTAGGGGCGCATCATCTATCCTCCCAGGAACCAAAAAAGCATCCTAGGGGAGCGTCAAGTAACCAAAGGAGACCTTTATATGCTTGAAGAGCTTAGTTTTGTGCCTGATCATAATTGCTCATTTACTTCTGTTCCTATTTCTGTTTTAAATAAGAATGCTTTGTGGCATGCTAGACTAGGACATCCTCATGTTAGAGCTTTAAACTTAATGGTTCCAGGTGTTGTGTTTGAGAATAATGATTGTGAAGCTTGTATTTTAGGCAAGCATTGTAAGACTGTTTTTTATAAATCCACAACCATCTATGGACATTGCTTTGATCTGATTCACTCTGATGTTTGGACTGCACCATGTTTGTCTAAGGAGAATCACAAGTATTTTGTAACATTCATAGATGAGAAGTCTAAATACACCTGGATAACCTTGATCCCATCTAAAGATAGGGTGCTTGATGCATTTAGAAATTTTTAGAATTATGTGACTAACCAGTTTAATGCCAAGTTGAAATTTCTTAGATCAGATAATGGAGGGGAGTATACTAGCCAAGCCTTTAAGCATCATCTATCTCAACATGGCATACTTCACCAGACAAGTTACCCTTATACCCCTCAACAGAATGGAGTAGCCGAGAGGAAGAACATGCATCTTATGGAGGTTGCTCGGTCCATGATGTTTCAAGCAAATGTCCCCAAGAGGTTTTGGAGTGATGCAGTGTCTACAACTTGTTATCTCATCAACAGAACACCAACGAGGATCCTGGACAACCAGTTCCCATTTGAAGTCTTGAACAAACATAGACCAACCCTGGATCACCTTCGGGTCTTTGGTTGCCTATGTTTTGTTCTTAGACCAGGAGAGTTGAGAAACAAACTGGAGGAAAAGAGCACTAAGGGGATGTTCATAGGGTACTCACCAACTCAGAAAGGCTATAAGTGATATGATCCTATAACCAGAAGAGTTCTGGTATCAAGGGAGGTGAAGTTCATTGAAAGAGGGGGTATTATGAAGAGAAGAATTAGGCAGAGTTAAAGGATCTTGCATCTGATAAGGCTGCTAACTTGAGGATCATACTAGAGAGCCTTGGGATTAATCTCTCCCAAGATCCTAAGGTTGGAGGAGGACAACCACAAGGTCCCCCCAACAATGAAGGAGAACAAGCTCCCCACTTCGACCATGAGGGGGGAAATGAACCAGAAGATCAACCAGAAGTTGGAGAAGACTCTGGTTCTCATGATCAAAGTGTCTAACAAGAGGAAGAAATGGTGAACGAGGAGGAAGAAAGATCAGTTCAAGATGGAGGTCAGAACCAAGATCAAGAACCGTTGTTGAACAACAACTAAGGAGGAGCACTAGGATCAGGAATCCACCAACCATCTGGGTGAACACTAGAGTGTATTATAATGCTCAGGCAGTAGAGCATCCTGCTCAAGTTTCCTGCTCTCTCGCCCACTACCCTGAAGAGCATTGTGTCTTCATGGTGAATCTGGATGATAGCTACATTCCTCAGTTTTATGAGGAAGCAATGAAGGACAAATAATGGAGAGAGTCGGTAGGAGCTGAAGCAACCTCAATGATCAAGAATGATACTTGGTATGAGAGTGAACTACCAAGAGGGAAGAAGGCAGTGTCTAGTAGGTGGATCTTCACAATCAAGTATCTTGCAAATGGGAAGATAGATAGAAAGAAGACACGGCTAGTGGCAAGAGGGTTTACCCAAACTTATGGTGAAGACTATCTGGATACTTTTTCCCCAATTGCAAAACTCCACACCATCTGGATAGTTCTTTCAGTACCACTCAACCTTAAGTGGGGACTTTGGTAGATGGATGTGAAGAATGCATTTCTTCAAGGGGAACTTGAAGACGAGGTCTACATGTATCCTCCACCTGTTGAACAAAGGTTATAATATGATAGAGGAAGGCTTATGAAGAGGAGAGGAAATGGTTTAGAGCTGTCCGTACATGTCCGTTCAACTAGGCCGTACAGGCCGTACAACTTGGCCGTACAACTTGGGCGATGCAGTTTACCGCGGACGAGAAAAGTTACTCGGGTAAGAGTAACTTGACCCAGAGTTACTCTTACTAGTTACCAAGCGGATCAAGCTTGAATGAGGAGCGTGTTTGGCAGGCTGGCTCGTGCTGGAAGAGCATCTGGTCAAGATGCCAAAGGAATCTTGCGTGGGAAGCTCTCCAGCCACAAGTTTGAATTAGGCGCGCCTAAACCGGTTGACTACACATGCTTGGCGGAAAAGCTTATCCTAAACCTTATCTTTTATCCGTTGTAAACCCTTGCCTCCTCTCCTATATATATTTGTAACCTCAGTTCATTAATTAATACAACAAAACCTTCAGTCTTTTCTCTTAGTCTCTCTCAATGGTTTCAAGTCTCTCTCGCCGAGTCTCTTCTTCTTTAGTCTAAATCTCTCTCTCAGTCTCTTATTCTCGTCCTCTTCTCTCAATCTCTATCAAACTTTCATGGTATCAGAGCCAGGTTCTCTGGAATCTGGTTTCTTTTGATCCGTTCTTGCTCAAAGTCTCAACCTTTCCGTTCATAAAGTGCAAGTTTCACTCTTTTAATTCGAAATGGAGAACATGAAGACTACTGTCATTCCGGTTACTCTGAAAGGTGGAAACTACCTTCTTTGGTCTCGTGTGGTGAAGACAGACGTTGGAAGTAAGGGCCTTTGGAACCAAGTCCTTGAAGACGAAGCTCCAAAGCTCATTACTCATGAAGGAGAAAAAGAAGAGGTGGTTTGTGATGAACTTAAGTGGATCCAGGAGGATAATCTGGTGATGTCCATTCTCCAGAGCTCACTGGATCCGTCGATCTTGGAGGCCTACATCAACTGTGAGAAGGCTAAAGATCTATGGGATACTCTCCAAAAGGTGTATGGAAACATCTCAAACCTCACACGAGTGTTTGAGATCAAGAGGGCTATCAACAACCTAGCTACAGAAGACATGGAGTTCACTAAACACTTGGCAAAGTTTCGGGCTTTGTGGTCAGAGCATGAGATGCTAAGGCATAGCACCATAGATCTGGATGAGTTGAATGAGAGGCGTGAGCAAGACAAGGTCTTTGGACTCCTGCTCACACTCAACACTACCTACAATGATCTGATCAAACATAACCTTAGATCCTAGAAGCTCCCCACTCTTGAAGAAGTTTGTGCTTAAATCCAGAAGGAACAAGGGTCCTTGGGGCTATTTGAAGGAAAGGGGGAGCTTCCTCTTGCCAACCTAGCCAAGGTGCCTCAAGCTAACCGAGTCCATAAGTATGAAGATAGGAGGGTTGCTGGGAACTTTGAAGACAGGAGGTTCAATGGTACCTCTGATCATTGTAAAAGGCATGGTCATAAGAAGAGTCAATTCTAGATTCTCCATCCTCACCTCAAGCCAGCCAAGTTCCTGAAGGAGAGGGAAGGAAGAGCTAATGTGACCTATGGAATGGGTGATCAAATGGGTGCTGGGACTTCAACCAAGGGAAATGAGACAGAAGGTCGTGAAGGTGTTGAGAGCAAGGCCCTGGTGACCTACACTGCCCATCAGCCACGCCTCAATGAGCATGAGTTCATCCGCCGGTCTGAGATGGATGCTCTCATCAAAATGCTCAAGGATATTGGTATCACTCTTGGTAATGTTAAAGGGTATTCATTTGGTGCATATAGGGTTGCTAGTATTGTTGAACAACCGGATAGCTTACACACTGATCCTAGGATGATTGGTCATTCTCATACTGCTCATGACATGTCTAAACCATTGATAGTAAATTCTGGTGCATCTCATCATATGATTAGTCATACTAGTCTTATTAGAGATATAGAACCGGCTAATAGACATGTAATGATAGCAAATGGAGATAGGATACAAATAAGAGGTGTAGGCAAGTTGAAGTTATTTAACAAAGAATCTAGAGCCTTTTACATGCCTGAGTTTACTTCAAACTTACTCTCTGTCAAGAAGTGTACCACTGATATGCATTGCAGTGTTATATTCAGTCTTAATGATGTCAAGTTCCAGGATATTGAGAGCAGCCGATTGATTGGGCATGGAGTAACCAAAGGAGACCTTTATATGCTTGAAGAGCTTAGTTTTGTGCCTGATCATAGATGCTCGTTTACTTTTGTTTCTGCTCATGATTGGAATAAGAATGCTTTGTGGCATGCTAGACTAGGACACCCTCATGTTAGAGCTTTAAACTTAATGGTTCCAGGTGTTATGTTTGAGAATAATGATTGTGAAGCTTGTATCTTAGGCAAGCATTTAAGACTGTGTTTCATAAATCATCAACCATCTATGAGCATTGTTTTGATTTGATTCACTCTGATGTTTGGACTGCACCATGCTTATCTAGAGAGAATCACAAGTATTTTGTAACATTCATAGATGAGAAGTCTAAATAAACCTGGATAACCTTGATTCCATCTAAGGATAGGGTGCTTGATGCATTTAGAAATATTCAAACCTATGTGACTAACCAGTTTAATGCCAAGTTGAAAATTTCTAGATCAGACAATGGAGGGGAGTACACTAGCCAAGCATTCAAGCAACACTTATCTCAACATGAAATTCTTCATCAGACAAGTTTCCCTTACACACGTACACAAAATGGAGTGGCTGAAAGAAAGAACAGACACCTCATGGAGGTCGCAAGGTCAATGATGTTCCAGGCCAATGTCCCAAAGAAGTTCTGGAGTGATGCAATATCTACGGCTTGTTACTTGATCAACAGAACTCCAACCCGGATCCTTGAAGACAAGTCCCCATTTGAGGTCTTAATTAGGTATAGACCAACCTTGGATCATCTTCGAGTCTTTGGTTGTCTATGCTTTGTGTTAAGACCAGGAGAATTGAGGAACAGACTAGATGCAAAGAGTACCAAGGGGATGTTCATAGGGTATTCAACAACTCAAAAGGGGTACAAGTGCTATGATCCGGTTACAAGGAGGGTGCTGGTGTCAAGGGAGGTGAAGTTTGTTGAAGAAAGAGGGTATTATGAGGAGAAGAATCAAGCAGAACTGAAAGATCTTGCATCAGATAAGGCGGCCAACCTAAGGATAAAACTGTAAAGTCTTGGGATTAATCTATCTCAAGAGACAAAGAATGGAGGAGGACAACCTCAAGGTCCCCCCAATACAAATGAAGAAGATCAGATTCCCCACTTCGACCATGAGGGGGAAAATGAACCTGAAGAAAATACTCAAGAAGAAGGAGAACAATCAGGTTCTCATGATAAAAGTGTGGAGCAACAAGAGCAAGAAAAAGGACAAGGGTCAGTGAATGATGAAGAAGGACAAGATCAAGAGCCGGCAGTTGAACAACAAGAGCAACCTTTGAGAAGAAGCACTAGGATCAGAAACCCTCCAACCAATTGGGTTAACACCAGAGTGTACTATAATGCTGAAGCAGTGGAACATCCTTCTCGTGTCTCATTCTCTCTTTCTCACTACCCTGAAGATCATTGTGTGCTGATTGTTAACCTAGATCAGAGTTACATTCCAAAGTCTTATGATGAAGCTATGAAGGATAAGGAATGGAAGGAGTCAGTTTGTGCTGAAGCAAATGCCATGATCAAAAATGATACATGGTATGAGAGTGAACTTCCAAGAGGGAAGAAGGCGGTATCAAGTAGGTGGATCTTCACCATCAAGTATCTTGCAAACGGGAAGATAGAAAGGAAGAAGACTAGACTTGTTGCAAGGGGTTTCACTCAAACATATGGTGAAGACTACTTAGACACCTTTGCTCCGGTTGCAAAGCTCCATACCATCAGAATAGTATTGTCAGTTGCGGTTAATCTAAGATGGGGTCTATGGCAAATGGATGTGAAGAATGCTTTCCTTCAAGGGGAACTTGAAGATGAGGTGTATATGCATCCACCACCGGGTCTTGAACACTTGGTAAAAGAAGGGAATGTCCTGAGGCTGAAGAAGGCTATATATGGTCTCAAGCAATCACCAAGAGCCTGGTACAACAAACTGAGTACTACCTTGAATGGGAAAGGCTTCAAGAGATCCGAGCTCGACCATACCCTCTTCACTCTCACATCTCCCTCAGGTATCATTGTCCTTCTAGTATATGTTGATGATATCATCATTACTGGAAGTGACAAGGAAGGTATACAAGCTACCAAAGATTACTTGAAATCTGTGTTTGAAATTAAAGATTTGGGAGAGATGAAATACTTTCTTGGAATAGATTTGTGTAGATCCAAGGAAGGCTTATTTCTATCCCAAAGAAAGTATAAACTTGATCTTTTGAAAGATGCAGGTATACCAGAAGGGAAGACAGCCAAGACACCCTTGGAAGAAGGATATAAGGTACCACGAGAGGGGGAGATAGAAGACAGCCCACTCTTTCAAGATGCTAAGCTTTATAGGAAGCTTGTTGGTAAGTTAATCTATTTGACAATCACAAGACCTGATATATGCTTTTCTGTGAATCAGGTTAGCCAACACATGCAAGGACCTAAGGAGCATCACAGGAACATGGTGAACCGGCTTCTCATGTACCTGAATGGAACATCAAGTCAAGGAGTTTGGATGGGGTGCAATTAGAGCACATAAATGGTTGGTTATTGTGATGCAGATTAGGCCGGGGATAGGATGGATAGGAAGTCGACCACTGGTTATTGCACTTTCATTGGTGGAAACCTTGTTACCTGGAAGAGTAAGAAGCAAAAGGTGGTGTCCTGTTCCAGTGCTGAAGCCGAGTATAGAGCCATGTTCAAGCTTACAAATGAACTGATTTGGATAAAGGGTATACTGAAGCACTTGGGGATTGATCAAAGTACACCCATGACCATGCACTGTGATAACCAAGCAGCTATACACATTGCCTCCAACTCAGTTTTTCACGAGAGGACTAAGCATATTGAGGTTGATGGCCACAAGGTGAGGCAAATGATAGTATCCGGAGACATCTTGTCGTGCTACACCCAGAGTGAAGATCAGCTAGCTGATGTGTTTACAAAAGCAGCTAGGCAAAAGACCATTGAGTCCATCCACACTCGTCTTGGACTCATGGATCTTACCAGAAATAACTGATCCCCTCGCCATTGAGTCCATCCACACTCGTCTTGGACTCATGGCATTCCAAGCTTGATTTGTTCCACATGGTCAAGCTGGAGGGGGAGTGTTGAACAAAGGTTATAATATGATAGAGGAAGGCTTATGAAGAGGAGAAGAAATGGTTTAGAGCTATCCGTACATGTCCGTACAACTAGGCCGTACAGGCCGTACAACTTGGTCGTACAACTTGGGCAATGCAGTTTACCGCGGACGAGAAAAGTTACCCGAGTAAGAGTAACTCGACCCAGAGTTACTCTTACTAGTTACCAAGCGGATCAAGCTTGACTGAGGCGCACATTTGACAGGCTGGCTCGTGCTGGAAGAGCATCTGGTCAAGATGCCAAAGGAATCTTGCGTGGGAAGCTCTCCAGCCACAAGTTTGAATTAGGCGCGCCTAAACCGGTTGACTACACATGCTTGGCGGAAAAGCTTATCCTAAACCTTATCTTTTATTCGTTGTAAACCCTTGCTTCCTCTCCTATATATATTTGTAACCTCAGTTCAGTAATTAATACAACGAAAACTTCAGTCTTTTCTCTTAGTCTCTCTCAATGGTTTCAAGTATCTCTCGCCGAGTCTCTTCTTCTTTAGTCTAAATCTCTCTCTTAGTCTCTTATTCTCGTCCTCTTCTCTCAATCTATATCAAACTTTCAAGGGGTTAGAGTAGTTGGTCAAGGAAGGAAATGTTCTTAGACTAAAGAAAGCTATCTATGGCCTCAAACAATCACCAAGGGCTTGGTACAACAAGTTGAGTACAACCTTGAATGGGAGAGGCTTCAAGAAATCCGAGCTAGACCACACTCTCTTCACCCTCACCACTCCATCAGGTATCATTGTTCTTTTAGTGTATGTTGATGATATCATCATCACTGGAAGTGACAAAGAAGGTATTCAAATCACCAAAGATTATTTAAAAGTCTGTGTTTTAAATCAATGACTTAGGATATATGAAATACTTTCTTGGAATAGAGATATGTAGTTTCAAGGAAGGTTTGTTCTTGTCTCAAAGGAAATATACACTTGATCTTTTGAAAGATGCAGGTATACAAGGAGGAAAGACATTCAAGACACCTTTGGAAGATGGATACAAAGTTCCTCGTGAGGGGGAGATAAAAGACAGTCCACCATTCCAGGATGCCAAGCTTTATATAAAGTTTGTTGGTAAGTTGATCTACCTAACCATCACACGACCTGATATATGTTTTACTGTGAACCAGGTAAGTCAACACATGCAAGGACCAAGGGAACATCACTGGAACATGGTGAACTGTCTCCTCATGTACTTGAATGGATCACCAGATCAAGGAGTCTGGATGGGATGCAATGAGAGCACTGAAGTGGTCGGGTATTGTGATGCGGATTGGGCTGGAGACAGGATGGATAGGAATTATACTACTGGATATTGCACCTTCATTGGTTGGAATCTTGTCAGTTGGAAGAGCAAGAAGCAGAAGGTGGTCTCTTGTTCGAGTGTTGACGCTGAGAATAGAGCCATGTTGAAGCTCACAAACGAGCTGGTTTGGATCAAGGGTATACTGAAGCACTTGGAAATTGAGCAGGCCACACCCATGACAATGCATTGTGAAAACCAAGCAGCCTTCCACATTGCCTCCAACTCGGTGTTCCATGAAAGGACAAAGCATATTGAAGTTGATTGCCATAAGGTGAGGCAAATGATTGTTTCTGGAGACATTCTACCTTGCTTTACCAGAAGTGAAGATCAGTTAGCCGATGTCTTCACCAAGGCAGCTAGGCAGAAAACTATAGAGTCCATCCATACCAGACTTGGACTCTTAGACCTCACCAAACGAGGTTAATCCCCTTGCCATGGGGTCTTTACTCTTTTCCTTGTTGAAGTTTTATCCCTAAGGAGGGTTTTCTTTGACAAGGTTTTTAATGAGGGAGATCTCATGGCATTCCAAGCTTGACTTGTTCCACATGGTCAAGCTTGAGGGGGAGTGTTGAACAAGAGGGGTTCACTTGATAGAGAAAGATTAGAGGAATGGATAAGGTTTGGAATTGGGGTGTTCGTACATGTCCGTACAGTTTGGCCGTACAAGGCCTTACAAGGGTCAACCCGGGTGAACGAGGTCGAAAGTTACCCGAGGTAAATGTAACTCGACCAAAAGTTACATTTACCATTTACCACCCCGACTCAATCTTGGTTTGCGGATAAGGAAGACCAAAACGAAGAGCTGTGTACAGGCTGGCTCATGTGGCTTAGAAAGGAAGAGCATCTGGTCAAGATACCTTTGGCATCTCACGTGTGAAGCTTCTCGTCCAAGTATTTGAATTAGGCGCCTAAACGAGCCTTGACTCCACACGCTTAGTCTTCTATCCGTTGTAACCTTACCCTTTTGTTGCCCTTAGCTTTCCTCTATATATTGTAACCCTATTGTCGAGTATTAATCAATCAAGCAACTCATTTCTTTTTCTCTTAGTCTCTCTAGGCTCTTGGTTCATCCGAAATGGGTTCTTAGATCAAAATCTCTCAAAGTCTCTTTCTTTAGTCTCGAATCCTCTCAATCTCTTCTTCCTTTCTTATTCTACTCAGATTCTACTCTAGATTTCACTAACCTAGCATGCCACATTACATCTTTAGGGAAATTAAAACTTGAATTTAAAGCATAAGATAAATCGGCTGAAAGCTTGGTGTCTTCAAGCAAGTACAAGTCTCCCTTGG
The DNA here is from genome assembly GCA_905132765.1 of Moricandia arvensis. Taxonomy (NCBI): domain Eukaryota; kingdom Viridiplantae; phylum Streptophyta; class Magnoliopsida; order Brassicales; family Brassicaceae; genus Moricandia; species Moricandia arvensis. The sequence goes on from CAJHQP010002597.1 coordinate 23,845, forward strand.
TCACACCTTTGCCAAGCAACCTACTAGTTTCAATATCCTGAAAGTAGACATCATTAGGAGTGAAGGTAACACTGCAATTCAAATCAGTAGTGGCCTTTTTAACTGATAACAGAATGGAGGTGAAGCTAGGCATATAGAAGGCTTTAGAATCCTTATTAAACAACCTAAGATCACCTATTCCTTTAATTGGTACTTTTTCTCCATTAGCAATCATAACATTTCCTAAGGAAGGAACAATGTTTTTAATCAAGTTTAGATCAAGAATCATGTGGTGGCTAGCTCCTGAATCTATAACTAAGGGTTTTGTCAATTCATAACCAGTTAAAGCATTCATGGAGATACCACTAGTTGAAGCATGTAAAGAAGTACCATGTGTGTTACCAGAGTTTTCCTTGAGGAGTTTGATGAGAGCCTCAATGTCAGATCGCTTGATGGCTGCATCTTGAGTGTTCCTCAAGGTTGAGCAGCTACTGGATGTTAAAGCCTTTCCCTCACCAGCTGCATTGATAGAGCGCATGGTCCCTAGAGCAGATGGTTCACCCATATCACCAGAGAAGTTTGCTTTTGCATCATTGTAGGGTGTCCTGAACTTCTGAGGTTTGAGATGAGGATGGAGGATCCAGCACTTGTCCTTTCCATGGCCTTTCTTCTTGCAGTGATCGCAGACCCATATCTTCTTGTCTTCATGCTTAGCCTTTATTTGCAACACCTTCAGCCTGGTTCACCAATACAAGTTATTCTTTACCTCCAAAGAGCCCTACTGAGACTTGCTCTTTCTGGATTTGAGCACACACCTCCTCCAAAGAAGGGAGCTTCTCTGCTCTTAACATGTGTTTAATCAGATCATTATAGCCTGGATTCAGGGTCAGCAACAAGGCAAAGACCTTGTCTTGCTCTCGCCTATCATTCAGGACAGTAGGATCCACAGTAGATGGTCTTAGCATTTCCAACTCAGCCCACAATGCTCTGAACTTGCCAAAGTGTTGGTTGATGTCCATGCTTTCCTGGTGAAGTGAGTTGATAGCCCTCTTGACTTCAAAGACCCGACTTAGATTGGAAATGTTGCCATAAACTTTTTGTAGTGTATCCCACAAATCTTTGGAGCTCTCACAGTAAGAGTAAGCTGCCATGATAGATGGTTCCAGGCTGTTTTGAATGATTGACAGCACCATGAGGTCCTCCTGACCCCCATTTCTTGTCGACAGCAACCACCACCTCCCCACCATCTTTATCTTGGATTACTTTTGTTGGAGCTTCTCCATTGGAAACATGTTCCCATAAGCCCCTTCCTCCAAGAGCTGTCTTGGCCAACCTTGACCAAAGCAGATAGTTTACCCCAGTTAGAGTTACTGGTATAACCACTAGTTTAGCATTCTCCATCTTGAAGTGCTTTTGTCCAGTGGATAAAAGGATGAATCAGGTTTTTTTCGAAATGAAACAAGATTTTCAAAAGAAAGTATCAAGCTTTTGAAAGAAGAAGCTGAAGAAACAGAGAGAAACTGAAGGAAAATGAGGAAATAGAGAGATTTTTGAAATGGACTTGAAGTATGAAGTGGAGAAACAAAGTGAAGTAAGATAGAGAAACAGAGTGTTTGTGCAGAAGAACTGAAAGAGAATGGAGAGAATAAGGTCTCAAGAGCTTTTCTGCTCTGATACCATGTGAGTTTATGAGATTTAAAGGAAGATTATGCCAAGAACAGAGGAGTTCTGCTCAATAACATGAAGAACATCAAGAAAGAGAGAGAAGAACTCGTGAGAGAGAGAGAGGGTTTAGGGAAGAAGAGTATTTTTATTTCCTTGCTTGATTTGTTTCTGGAATCAGTACATAAATAGACAAAGAAAATATCAAGAGAATATAATAAACTATTCTGCCTAGAAAGAGATAAGATAAATGAATAAACAAAGAGAGGAAGAGTCCAAATGGTCCCCAATGGTCTGGACTGGGCGAGCCAGGCTGAGAGTGACAGGTCTCAACAGCTCCAAAGACTGGACTCCTTATCTTCATATGTGATTCTGCTCCTCCAACATTCAAATTGCCTTAGACAGAGTAAATGGGGACTTGTGGAATGATCTTTGCCTAGCCCTCGTCTTTTCTTGCCTTGCACATCAAGCTCAGACCCTAGGTTGTACGGAATAGCTTGCCTCCCAAGTTAACTTGAATTAGACTCTAACTTGTTTATTTTGCTTCATCTCAACAATTCCAACAACCACCATTCAGAAGGATGATCAACCAGTAATGGAAGACCTGGTTATTTTAAAACAGGATGTGATAGAAGAGGAGGCACACAAGAAACCACAATCAAGGAGTGGATTGGTGCAAATGAATGTCTTTGACTCATGTGATTTCCAAAAGACATTCTTAGGTACTTTTCTGTTCAGTCCTTTTGCTTGGAACAAGATCATAGCTATGGAGCTTTCAAGACACGAAATGGGCTTGAAGCATGTTGTATTTGAGCCTGGAGGAGAGTTGAGGAGTCAAAGGAACAAGATCATATTGATTGAGAAGAATTCAGCTGCACCAACATTTGATTTTGTTGGTTTCTCATCCTTTGAAGATAAGATGTTGCACGTCTCAGATCAGCAAGGTTTTCAATATTAAACCAAATGGAGAATGAATTAAAGTCAGTCATGGATCCAACAAACCAGACCACGCAGCAAATTGCCACCTGATCATCAAGATATTGCTAGTTTTGCAAAACATGTCGGTTTGGATCTTTCCCAAGAGAAATTTATATCTGATTGTGCTGGAAGGTTACAGACCTACTCGTGGAGACCTGGAGCATATGTCCACAAGATTATCATCCTTGGAGAGTGATCTGCTTGTGCTAGAACCGGCCGGGGTCATAAGGATTTGGAAGTTGATCAAAAAGACTTGCTTCTCGACCATGTCAAGATATGGAAGCCACCAGATATGCATTAGCTTCAATACCATTGCAGAGATTATCAAACCATGATTGGAAATGGAGAATTCACTAGACAAAATGGTGAAGTGATCACTGGATCAGGAGAAGAACTCATTTTTTCTTCTCAAATCAAGGAGAAACCACCAGATCAACTTAGTATACAGCAATGTCCAAAGAAACCAATCCGAGGTAACTATCTAAACACAAAGAAGATCATGAAACCTGATTTGCTTGCTGTTGGTACAGGACAAACTGTTTTGAGGTGTACACTCTTTGGAAAGAAGGATATAAGCTATGAATCAACCTATCCCACATTCTTAGTCCTTACATCTACAAGAAACCAGTTTGAGGTTAAAACCAAGTTAGATTTGCAAGTTACTGATTCTACAACTCAGGTACACCTACACTTACATTCTTCTGAATTAACTGAGTTTAGAACATCTCAATCCTATATATGGCGACCAGGTGAGCATGCTAAGGTAAGTGATCATGTTTTCAAGAGTTATTTTATCTATTACACATATATAATGCACTTGTTTTTTTCAAACGAGCCATGTGCAGATTACGATGAAGCTTGTAAGCATACAAGGAGAAAGAACAAGCATGTGGAAGACAAGCGGTTCAAGCCACCTTATTTGGATCAGGATATGCACCATGACGTCACTGGCTTCATCCTCATCAAAGAAGCACGACCAGATGCAGCACACAAGCCAAAACCGAACAAAAACGAATTTGGGATAAGATTATTACTCTTTGATAGATTTTCATGTGCTAACTTGCTTTGTTTCCATGTATCAGGTTTGAGTAATGAAACAGGAACTAAATGGATCAATGCCTTCTACATATCCAAACCAGTCAGCAACAATGCTTATCAAAGAGGCTTGCAAGGTAAAACAGATTTGAGGACAAATATTTTTGAAGAGGGAGGGGATGATGTGATCATGGAAAGCACCAAGGAATGTGATGTGATCATGGACCTGCTCAACAAAGAAGATGATGTATCCGGGAATGCACCCATGGACAAGCCAGCTGATGAAGATGCCTTAGCCATTCCAGAAGGTCCCATGACTCGTTCTACAATCAAGAAACTAAATGGAGCCATTGGAGGATTACTTAGACTCGTATGGAAACAAGAAGAAGGTCTTGGACAAAGCTTGATGATCCGACATACCGTGATCACCTTCCGAGCTATCTCCTCATCTAGTTGAATTAGTACTTAGGCAAAGTACTTGTGTGTGCTCTTTTCCTTGCTCTCGGTTTTGTCCCAAAGAGGTTTTACGGAGGAAGGTTTTTAACGAGGCCACAAGCTGCTTTACACATCTCCTAGGTGCTAATCTCGGTCCAAGCCTAAAGGAAGACTCTATCTATATATATTATGTTTTGCTTTTATTCTATTGTTTTGATGTCATGTTGTTTTCGAAACCTAAGGAGCATGTTCCTTGGTTTCTCTATTTAAACCCTTGTTACCCTCATTCTAAAATAGGTAGTCTTTTTTATCGAAAACCCTTTTCTCTCTTCTCTCTTGTCTTTGGACGAATTTAAGGTTGCTGGTGTGTAATATCCGGCTTTGGTTCTCTGATTTAGTGTGTAATATCTGGATCATAAAGCCTTGGAGTATCACGAGTCGAGCCATCCCTCTTGTGTCACCATTCGATCCACATGCCTTGAGAAACTTGAGTCTTTTTGATTCGTTTCTGCAAGGATTATCCCATCTGTTCCAGAGCATCATCCTAGGATCTTATTAATAATGGTCTAATTCCATTTCATACCAACACTGGACGAGTCAGTCCACAAACTACAGGAAGTGTAGTGTGATTGAGTATGCAATGAGAGGTTGATACCATTGTATGATACCACTTGGACCTGTCAGTCCCAAAGTCTACAAGAAGTGTAGAGTGGGATATCATACAATGAGAGACTACCTTGTTAGGGCTCTTAAGGTGATTCAAACACCATTTGTTCCTGGTATAAGGAAGAGAGCTAAAACTCAGAAGGGTTAGGACATCATGTCTTGTAAAGACTGATGGTTCCTTAAGACCATGGGACTGTATACACTCAACTCACAAGCTTAGCTCCTCCCAAAGTCTCGGAGTTAAGCTTGAGGTGGAGTCTGAATATACATGTTCCATGGTCCAGTATCAAGCCAGTATCAAGCCTTGCAAGGAATTCAACAAAGGATCATCCAACCGGGTCTAGGAAATGGCATATCTATGCAAAGAGACTGTTCAGAGCAGTCTTGGTTGTGTGTCTATGAAAGCTCAGTTCAATGCGGCCTCTGTGGTGAGGTTGCCATGAAGTTGCATCTGGCTAAGTATGAGGGATTCAAGTGACAAAGCAGTCACTCCTCATCCAAACAATAAGGGAAGTAACTTGAACTTAATCTATTTCAAGTCATTCATCATTTCTTCTTGAATCTCGAAATGGTTCGTAAAATGCTTGAATATATTGGTTCTGATTGTTATGGTTAAAATGGAATAAGTTCTAGTGCTTGAGCCTTTTTTGAAACCATCTTTGTTATCTTGCTTCATTTAGAAGATTGTCTAAGTTGCTAGAATCTCTGGTTTTGTTTAAAACTTTGAGCCTTGCCTAAGTTTCTTATTCTATTGGATATCCTTGATAAGTACTGATGCACCTTTGGGATAATGTATCAGGGAGCAAGACAAAGTGTTTCGTCTACTCCTCACTCTCAACCCAACTTACAACGACCTCATTAAGCATATTCTGAGGGTTGATAAACTACCAAGTCTAGAAGAGGTGTTCTCTCAAATCCAGAAGGAACAAGGCTCAGTTGGTCTGTTTGGAGGAAAAGGAGAACTCAACTTAGCCAACAAGGCTGAGATAGTATCTGCAAACAAGGCCTTCTTCAAACCATAAGATAGGAAGAAGTCAGTGACTTGTGATCATTGTAGGAAGGTCGGCCACGTGAAGAACCAGTTCTGGATCCTTCACCCTCACCTCCATCCTCCATCAAGATTCAACCAGGCTAGAGCACACGATGCTATTCATCATAATGTCCAGCCCACAATTCAACCGGTGCATCAACAGAATGGAGGGAGGGCCATGAACTCCACTGCTCACATTGCTGGAACATCTACTCAGCTTAACCAGGAGGACTCTCTAATCCGCAAGTCAGACATTGAGGCTCTCATAAAATCCCTCAATGCCAACTCTGGTAACATCAGTAGTAATGTTCATAATGCTTTAAATACAATTCAGAACATATCTCAACCTGCTAGGCCATTGATCATAGATTCAGGGGCATCTCATCATATGATCAAAGATGCTAAACTTATTAGTAATGTTAAACCTGCTCTTGGAAATGTGATGATTGCAAATGGTGATAAGGTACCCATTGAGGGCATAGGGAATTTGAAATTGTTTAGTAGAGAGTCTAAAGCTTTATATATGCCTACATTTGCATCTAACTTGCTCTCAGTTAAGAAAACGACTTCTGACTCATGTGATTTTTAGGTCCTAATGAAGTTCATTTTCAGGATATTGAGACAAGTAAGATGATTGGAAAGGGTGTAAGCAAAGGAGACCTCTATTTGCTTGAAGACACCAAGCTTAAATCAGATTTACCTTATGCTCTTAGTTCTGCTTCTGTTATAGATTCCAATGTATTATGGCATGCTAGATTAGGCCATGCTCATTCTCGTGCCTTAGGATTGATGTTCCCTAATCTGTCTTTTAGAAATGATAGCTGTGAAGCTTGTATCCTTGGCAAACACTGCAAAACCGTTTTTACTAAATCAACCACTATTTATGAACACTGCTTTGATCTTGTTCACTCAGATGTCTGGACTGCACCATGTGTTTCTAGAGAAAACCATCAATACTTTGTCACCTTTATAGATGAGAAATCAAAGTACACTTGGCTAACTTTAATTCAATCTAAAGATAGGGTGTTAGAACCTTTTATAAACTTTCAGAGCTATGTCACTAATCATTTCAATGCCAAGATTATAATTTTTAGGTCAGACAATGGTGGTGAATACACAAGCCATGCATTCAAAAACCATCTAGCCAGACATGGAATCATTCATCAAACCAGCTGCCCATACATACCACAACAAAATGGAGTGGCAGTGATGGACCCCTTAGGACAAGATCCTTTGTCCCTGATTCTTTTGAAGGTTGATCTGATGGTTTGGATGATGGATGATGATGGTTCTGATGGATAGAAGTCGAAATGGTTGATAAACTTCAGTGAGGATCTGTGGATTGATCAACACTTGTGTAGATGTATCCTTTATCAAGAGAATGAACTCTGTTTTTGATCAAAGACAGGTTTTGCTTGTAGAGAATGAACTCCTAGCAGTTCGATGTTCAAAGATAAACAAAGGATTCACAGTTTCAGAAGTAGTTTTTGATAAAAAAAAAAGTGAATGAATATTATTCTTGTTGTGCATCCCCTTATATAGGACTTACAAGTTGTGGAAATGAAAAGACAAAGTGTAAAAAATAAGAAATTTAGAAACTAGGAATGTAGACTTGATTTTGGGCCAGAATAAGGTTGTTTGTTGAATGACTCTTGGCATGCCCAAAACCTAGAATTCTTGCTGACTCTCTCTTGGTATTCTTTGTGAGAATGGGCTTGAAATGGACTGAACAAAGGCTGGTCGAATTTGGCATGAAACGGGCCCACAGTGAATTTGTTATGACTTTCTTCTTGGGCTGAAAACTTCTCTTTGGGCCCATTGATCCAAAACGTGGTCATTAGCTTTCTTGGACATCTTGGCATGTAATACTGATTTAGGCTTCATAGAAGAATGCATTGGTTAACCAAGGAGGAACAAGAACTTCATTACATCATCAGGTGGCCTCCATGAACCGATATGACTGAGAAAGTGAACTCTTTGATCATCTCGTGTAACCCCACGAACTGGACTGATTTTGGCTTGACTAGAATACACCTCATGGTCAGTTGATGGAGTGAGATAATCTTTAAACTCCCATTTGAGCTCTGGTTGGTCTTTCTCCATCACAAGCTTCTTCATGGTCCAACTCAGGTAGTTTTCGTTAATTGCACAGCTAGGCATGGTTACATCATCCCCTCCTCCTTTGAAAGGAGTTGTCCTCAAATCCAATTCTCCTACATCAAAAGGAAACAAGTAAGACACTAGAAAAACGAACAAGTAGATAAGCATGAAAGCAACATCAAAGTAAGGTTTTGGACAGAAACTTCCTTGGAGTTTTGAAGCAATTTTCCTCAAGTACTTCCATCTCCAAATCTCAGGCTGATAATCATTGTCTCTACTCTCATTCCTTACATTCCTTTGAGTCTTAATCTCTTGATCCTGTACACTCAAAACAGAGACTAGATATCCAGAACTGTTAGTGCAAGACATGCCCTTGTTCAGATAAATATCCAAACTTTCTTTCCCTAGATCATGTAGAAAATGTTTCAGACCTTGATGATGCATATCAAAGTAAGTGTTGTACACCAGAATGGTATCAAGGCACGAGGTACCATAGAACATCTTCAAAACGTGCCTAACTTGTTCAGATTCAGAATACAAAAGTTTAAGTTCAAGATCAGATTCAGAACCAGTTAGTACATGTCTCACAAGTTTAGCATGACTTTCAAAGAATGTGTTGTACACTAATATATCAACAAAGCTCAAAACAACATCATTCTGAAAGCATGATCCTAAGACAAGCCAAGATTTTTCAGTTTCAGAACATAGACTAGCAGGTTTCAAAACAAAATAAGAAATAAACTCGGTTTCAGCCCTAAGTGATTTCGGTTCCTGCAACTTCTTAGGTTCGTTCAGGGCATAAGCAGATGCAAATAAATCATCAGTGACCAGTTCATGCCTAGAAAAATTAAGATCAAAGCCATTACCTCTAACGCAAGCAAATGAATCACAAGGTTTTCTGAAACAGAAATCAGGTTGTTGCAAAATTCAGTGACTTTTCATGATGATCAAGGCTTTTTCTATGTTCCATAAACTCATCAAAACTCAAAACAAGGCTAGAACTGGACATGTTACCACATTGAAAACGATTTTGATCAGAGAGTTTATCAGGTTCAAGTTTCTTAAAAGAATGAATCATGTTATAAAAAACAGAGTTTGAAACACAAAATTCTTTCACATTTTCCAGAACAAATCGTTTCACATCACCAGAAGAGACCATAACAAGCAAATCAGGCACATAATTAACCATAGCAAGATCCTTACAGTGCCCTTGAGATTCCAGAGAGAATGACTTATCATCAGTTTCTGCTTAAGTGTTGTTTGGCTTCACCAACACTTCTCCTTTTGTTAGAGTCTTTTGTTATGTTTCTGGTGAGTGTTCTTCTAATACCTGAGATACTGTAACAAGGCTACTCGGTTCCTCCGGTTCAAAACAAGTTAGTTCTTCACAGGTTTTATTGATAACAAGTTCAGATTGAGGAGAGAAAAGAAAACACTCAGGTTCTATCTCAGGTTCTTTACTCACCTTAGATGGCTCTGTTTTCAGCTCTTGGATAGCCTGCTCTTTCTTGCTACAACTCCTTGGACCATCAACCTTTGAGGAAAGACGTGACGTTGGTATCCTCTGCTGGTCTGTTTCAAAATCTTGAAGTACTTGTTGTGCAATTCTTTTGAAATCATCTTGAAACTGTTGGTTGTCCAAATAATCAAGTGCTGCTTGTTGTTTCTGAGACTTCTTTATGGGATCACGACCATAGAAAGCTCTTGTCTCTTCTCTGGCATGTCTAGGACGTTCTCTGCTCCTCCTAGTTAGTTCATCTTGCCTCACTGGTCGTGCCTTTTCCTTCACAGAATCAGAATAGTTAAAAACCGAATTTTCTTTTCTTATCAAATTCAGTCTTTTTTCCAGCAAACTCTTTGTGAAAGAACTAAATTGATCATGATGTGTGCTCCTCCTGTTAACCCTTTCAAGTGATCTCCTAGATTGTATCCTTTCCTGCTCATAACCAGAATCATCAATAGCATAAGAATCTCTTTTTCTCATAGATTTTTCCCTTCTCTACAAGACTGCTTTTGTTGCTGAACTGGTTATAATTTAATTCCTTTTCAGGACGTCTCCTTCTGCCATTGCTTCCTCCAGACATGGCTTCCTGTTAAGAAACTCAACAAGAAAATTAGCATAGTAACAAATAGCCAAAGCCTCACAATCTCTCAAGTGTTTTTCTCTTGAATTTTCCAGTGGGTTTTCTTTGTGAATCCAGTAGCTCAGCAACAAACAAAGATCAAACTTCAGAGAACAAACCCCAGCCCAAAACAGAAGAAATAGATAGACAGATTGCAAGATTTTTGGTTGCATGAGACTTTACCACCAGGGCTGGATTTCTCCTCAGCCAGGCTGGATTTCTCTTCAGCCAAGTTAGATTTCTCTTCAACTTTTCTATGGTTTTTTTTTCTTTTGATTTTCGTTTTTTTTTCTTTTGTTTTGATAATCTGGTTGGCCCTCTTGCAGATACAACAGATAGACAGAAAAGAGTGTTTGATAAAGAGAAAAAAGATCAAATGATCAAAAACCCCAAAAACAGAAAGAATGTGAAAAGTCAGAATCAAACCAGAGATCAAGAGCCTTCAAATATGCTCTGATACCACTTGATGGACCCCTTAGGACGAGATCCTTTGTCCCTGATTCTTTTGAAGGTTGATCTGATGGTTTGGATGATGGATGATGATGGTTCTGATGGATAGAAGTCGAAATGGTTGATGAACTTCTGTGAGGATCTGTGGATTGATCAACACTTGTGTAGATGTGTCCTTTATCAAGAGAATGAACTATGTTTTCGATCAAAGACAGGTTTTGCTTGTAGAGAATGAACTCCTAGCAGTTCGATGTTCAAAGATGAACAAAGGATTCACAGTTTCAGAAGTAGTTTTTGATAAAAAAAAAGTGAATGAATATTATTCTGGTCGTGCGTCCCCTTATATAGGACTTACAAGTTGTGGAAATGAAAAGACAAAGTGTAAAAAATAAGAAATTTAGAAACTAGGAATGTAGACTTGATTTTGGACCAGAATAAGGTTGTTTGTTGAATGACTCTTGGCATGCCCACAACCTAGAATTCTTGCTGTCTCTCTCTTGGTATTCTTTGTGAGAATGGGCTTGAAATGGACTGAACAAAGGCTGGTCGAATTTGGCATGAAATAGGCCCACAATGAATTTGTTATGACTTTCTTCTTGGGCTGAAAACTTCAGTTTGGGCCCATTGATCCAAAACGTGGTCATAAGCTTTCTTGAACATCTTGGCATGTAATACTGATTTAGGCTTCATAGAAGAATGCATTGGTTAACCAAGGAGGAACAAGAACTTCATTACATCATCAGGTGGCCTCCATGAACCGATATGACTGAGAAAGTGAACTCTTTGATCATCTCGTGTAACCCCACGAACTGGACTGATTTTGGCTTGACTAGAATACACCTCATGGTCAGTTGATGGAGTGAGATAATCTTTAAACTCCCATTTGAGCTCTGGTTGGTCTTTCTCCATCACAAGCTTCTTCATGGTCCAATTCAGGTAGTTTTCGTTAATTGCACAGCTAGGCAGGGTTACATCAGGCAGAGAGGAAGAATCGACATCTTATGGAGGTTGCCAGAAGCATGATGTTCTACACAAATGTTCCAAAACGTTTTTGCGGTGATGTTGTGGTATCAGCATGCTATCTAATAAACAGAACCCCTACAAGGTTCCTCCATGATGACTCTCCCTTTGAGGTATTGAATAAAAACAAACCCTTTCTTGGTCATTTGCATGTGTTTGGGTGCCTCTGTTTTGTTTTGATTCCATGAGAGCAAAGAAATAAACTTGAAGCCAAGAGTGTCAAAGCCATATTCATTGGGTATTCAGCTAATCAGAAAGGGTACAAGTTCTATGTACCAGAAACTAGGAGGGTGATGGTCTCAAGGGATGTCAAATTTGTGGAGTCAAAGGGGTATTATGGTGAGAAGAGCTGGGAGAATCTGGAGGATCTTTCACACGCCCCATCAGATAGAGCAACTAACCTGAGAATCATCTTGGAGAGTCTTGGGATTAACCAGCCTTTGGCAAGGGAAGAGCCAAGAGAACACTCTACCCAAGCGGCTGATCCAGTTGAAGATGGTATCCATGTTGATCATGAAGGGGGGGAACCAACCAGAACCAGAAGAAACAATGCAACATGAAGGTTCTAGAAGTCATGATCAACAGGATCCAGAGGAAGTCCAAGCACAACCAGAAGAAGTGCAAGTGCAACAATTAAGAAGAAGCACTAGGATTAGACATGATCCAGAAACCTGGGAGAACAAAAGGGTGTACTTTAATGCCAATGCAGTAGCTCATCCCACTCAGGCAGTTTGCTCCTTGGCCCAATATCCAGAAGAGCACCAAGTCTTCATAAGTAATGTAGACCAAGAATACATCCCAAGGACTTATGAAGAGGCAATGGCAGATGATGAGTGGAGAGCATCAGTGGAAGATGAGATCAATGTCATGATCAAGAATGATACTTGGTTTGAAACTGAGCTCCCAAGAGGCAAGAAAGCTGTAACTAGCCGCCTACTCTACACCATCAAGTATCTAGCCTATGGGAAACCAGAAAGAAAGAAGACAAGGCTGGTAGCAAGAGGATTCACCCAAATGAGATTTTAAGAGAATAAGCAGAGAGTAGGCGAATCTAAGAGAGAAAGAGTGAAAGAGAGTGAGATATTAAGAAGAGTAATGCTTGATGTTCATGATGAACAAGAGAGAAGAGAGAGTAACTCGGAAAAGAGAGAGTGTATTGCTTGATTCATTAATCTGAGAGGAGTTACAAATATATAGAGAGTAAAGTAGGTCTACAACGGATACAAAGGGACAGGCTATAAGGGAAGAGACGTGGTTGTCTAAGGAGAGTGGCGCGCCTGGTTTGAACTTATGGTTGTGGGTGCGAGATGCTTTTGGCATCTTGACCAGATGCCTTCTCCTTTCCAGCCTTGGACAGGCTGTCTTGGTCAAGCTTGACTCCTTATCCGCGAACCTCTTTCTTACAGAGTAACCATCAGGTTAACCTTCTCCCTTTTACCAGCAAGGTTATCTCTTCTTCCTTCTACCTTGTGACCCAAGTCTCGGCCATGGATGTACGGACCTTGGGTTGTACGGATCCGTACAACTTGACCCGGTTTTTGCACAAGCCCAAAATATGTTTTGGTCGAGTTTAAAGTGGTTTGGGTCAAGTGGTCCGTACCATCCGTACCGTCCGTACACTTGCCCTAACTTTGCACCAACCTTCCTTTCATCCCAAAGTCCATTCTAAACCCCTTGAACCTCCTCTCTTTATTACCTCAGATCAACAGTACCCCTCAAGCTTGACCATGTGGAACAAGTCAAGCTTGGAATGCTATGAGATCCCCCTCATTAAAAACCTCACCAAAGAGAAAACCCTTTGTGGGATAAAACCCTTTTGATGAGGGTAAAAGAGTGGAGACGCCATAGCGAGGGGATTAGTTGTCTGGTGTGAGGTCAATGAGTCCTAATCTGGTAAAAATAGACCCAATGACCTTTTGACTTGCTGCCTTAGTAAAGACATCCGCCAACTGATCCTCACTCCTTGTATAGCATGGCAAGATCTCTCCAAGACCAATCATTTGTCTCACTTTGTGGCAGTCCACCTCAATGTGCTTGGTCCTCTCATGGAACACTGAGTTTGTTGCAATGTGGATAGCTGCCTGGTTGTCACTATAACACCCCGAACCGTACCACAGGTCAGACTAACCCCTTGGGACGACCCAGGAGCGCCACAGTTTTGGCAGCACCGCAGTCAGTCCGACCAGAACTTTGAACACATCCAAGTCCCGGCCAGTCCGACCACGATACCGTCCCTCTCGACCTCGGCCTAAGGCTTGCCAACCCGTACCTTGGTCGAGAGTTGTGAAAGTTCGGACAAAACTAAATATCAGCGTTTCAACGGGGATTTTAATAAAAACATACATTTTATTTATATTACAAAGTCGGGAACTCGAGCAAAGTCCTCAGAGTAAAGACTAAAACAAAAACAACAAAACCAAAGAAAACAAACTGAAAACAAACGAGTCAAACGGGTACGCATGAAAAACAAAGCGAGTGAAAACATAAACATCTTGGTTCTTGCAAACAACACCGAAAATCTACGCATGGCCTCGTCCTCCGCACCCCGCAAAGGTTACCTGCATAGTAGAAGAGTGGATGAGTAATCAAGATTACTCAGTGAGTTCCCTAACAACAACTACCTTCCCCAGCCCATGCTTACAAACAAGCAAGCAAGTAATAAACAATAAACAAACAATGCAATGCAAGAAAATAAACATGCAACTACCCTAAATGCAATGCAACTAAACTAAACTAAACTAAGAAAACTAAAACCTAATCTACCCAAGTCTCGCCCCCGAGACTTTAGACACTCTAGACTCGATCCTAAGACTCAAAGAAAACAAATAAAAAGGATCTAGAACAAGACTCGAGTACACCAAAGGACGGGCACCTATGCCGCATATCCCCGGGATCCCTAACACACGGAGCCCTAATCCCCCTTCAAGAACACTCTCGACCATAAACACAAAAGTCATGTGGTCGAGAAACATCATGACCGGAGAGTCCAACCGCGAGGGATATACTACCGGGCTACATCGTCATGTAGCGCTTGTCCATGGGAGCGACCCACTTTACATTTGACAAGTCTTGAAGGGTAGGTCACTCCGCCATGAAGAATTGGGCTTCTCCCAATCTAACTTTATGGACACTCGCACGGCACCGGAGAGTTCCACCACGAGGAACATCTATCACGGGATGGCCAAACGCAACACATCCTGGTGAATCCCCCTTCATTGGACGTACAACACAGGATGGTCACAAGCACACTACGGAGAATTCCACCCTATGGGACGTACAACACAAGATGGCTGCATAACAAGCACGAATCTGGTGAATCCCACTTCATGGGACGTACAACACAGACTGGCCGCAAGTACATCTGGAGAATCCCATATGTGGAATGTACAACACGGAATGGCTTCATGTTCCGGTTCAGGTACAACCGACGAGCATGAAGGAGCTCCTGCCTCTGACCTCCATGCCATAGTACCTGAAACACAGAACATGCCAAGGCACAAGGAAGAAAAACAAACAAAACAAAGAGACTCCCTAGACTCTTCCCGGCATAAGAGAGAGTGAAACTCAAATCTCTATGCAAACCCCAAACTAAACTACAAAGCAATGCAAGTCATAAACAAGTGCATATGGACCAACATAAGAGAGTTAAACTCAAATCTACATGCGGCTAACCCTAACTATATGCACCAAACTATGCATGCTACAACTAAACCTAAGCATATGGACCAACATGAGAGAGTGACACTCAAATCTACATGCGGCTAACCTAACCATATGCACCTAACCTAACCATATGCACCTAACCTAAACTACAATGCATGCAGGAAATAAACTAAACAAAGACCTACATGAGAGAGTGAAACTCAAATCTACATGCGGCTAACTACACTTACACAAACAATGCATGCAATAAACTAACAACCTAACACACAAGCAAACTAACAACCTAAACAAAATAAAGCAATAAATAAAGTAAACACTCAAGTATGGGGTTTACCAACTCCCCATAGACACACAAACAAACCGCAATGTGGTTCTGGCTGATGAACCACACCGGTTAAGGTCTTCCACCTGCAAAAAAAGTTAGTTCACAACACACACACACACGGAGACCCATAAGGGAATCCGCAAGGAACCCACCTAAGACTTCACATGGCAAGGCAGCTTCCAAAAGAAAAACTCTAAACCTAAGGTTAAACTACACGATTTAGGGTAAGGGTTAAGGGTTTAAAAGAAAGGAAAGGAACCTAAACTAAACAACTAAAGGCTTACCACCACTCCAAGCAAGCTCCAAGGATTCCTAAACTAAAGGTTACACACAGAAAGAAAGGGTTTACACTAACCTTACTACACTCACGGTTTTACTTCGGTTTTGGGTACTTTCTCTCTGAAGAAAGAACTACAAGAACGACTGAGAGAGAAAGCTTTGGGGGAGTTCTAAGTTCTAAAACACAACCAAGGGGTCCTATTTATAGCCAGAGAAGTGAGTGTGAACACATGACACTTGGTTAAACACTTGTTATCATTTTAAGCTCCAAAACTATGCATGAGGACAAATGTCTTGAATCAGCTCCTTTACGTCCCATATTCTATAAGAACTTCCACTATACAGACCCAATTAAGTGCACGAAATCTCAGCTCGAAAATTTCTCTCCAAGGTTAGTTGCCAACACACCAAGATTTGACCCCTATATGGCCTTTAAGCATAACACATACCAAATCTAGTCTTTAAGCTTGTATCCATAGCTCTCATAGACCACTTGCTGATGCTGATGAACCACTGCATGGGATTTTTAGTGCCTGACATGTTTCCATAACAAAAATCCTTCCTTCCAAAATCGGCAAAAAATAAGCCCAAAGGGCCTTCTTGGGTCTTCAATCTTCTAACCTCTTTTCCTTAAGCTCTATCCCAATACAACAATCCTATTGGGTCTCAGAAAAACTTTAGATGTCGTGGTTTTAAGGAAATAGGCCCATTCTTTGGCCCAAACCTCCTTTACCATTTTGTAGCCCATTATGGGGACAAAAGGTATCTTGATGTTTCCATGCTCTTAAAACATCTTTTGGCCCTTCCTTCTTCACCATAAGACTCCTTCATTTATTTCCTATGATGTCCAGGTTTGATGGTTTTTGTTTCTCTTCCACGTGGCATGCTCCTATTGGTTGGCCGGATTGATTGTGTGGACCAATGGGACCATTCTCTCTCCTTTGACTTTTGTTGACTTTTGACCTCTGAGTTGACCACTTCCAAAAGTTGAGAAAATACTTGAAATACTCCTTTGAACTCTTTTACCAAGCTTCCATAACTCGTTTTGGCTTCCTAAGCTCTTGGCTAGTTCATTTCGACCATATTGGCAAAAGTGACCTTCCTATGGACCATCTCCCTTTTCGCTCGACCAATCTCCATTTTGTCTCGAATATAAGTATTATTTTAACCCATAAAGATGACTGGAATGAATACTTACTTTATTGGCACACTTTTAATTTTCACCATCCTTGGTCTTGTTCATTTCAAGGCTACGACTATGCCTTCTCGTCCAAAGCTGGTTTATGCTCGACCACTCCTCCAGTTGCTTTGACTGAACCTCTATTCAAGTCTCCATAAAGCTTCTCAACACTAGGTTGGCTTGTTCCACGATCGTTGACTTGCGTTGACTTGGTACTCTAGGTCAGGGGTATTACAGTCACAATGCATAGTCATTGGTGTGGCCTGCTCAACTCCTATTTTCTTTAATATCCCTTTGATCCAAACCAATTCGTTTTTCAATTTCAACATGGCTCTATACTCAGCTTCAGCACTTGAACAAGAGACCTCCTTCTGCGTCTTGCTCTTCCAAGTAACCAGGTTCCCTCTAATGAAGGTGCAAAAGCATGTAGTGGACTTTCTGTCAGCTCGATCTCCTGCCCAATCTGCATCACAGTAACCCACCACTTGAGTGCTTCCATTGCACACCATCCATATCCCTTGGACTGATGATCCATTTAGATAACTGAGGATCCGGTCCACCATCCTCCAGTGATGTTCCCTTGGTTCTTGCATGTGTTGGCTCACCTGGTTCACAGCAAAACAGATATCAGGACGAGTAATAGTCAAATAGATTAGCTTACCAACCATCATCCTATAAAGTTTAAGATCTTCAAAGTGTTGGCTGTTCTCAATCTCCCCCTCACGTGGAACTTTATACCCATCCTCCAGTGGCATTTTGGCTGTCTTTCCACCAAGTTTACCTGCATCCTTCAAAAGATCAAATGTATATTTCCTTTGGGACATGAATAAACCTTCCTTGGCTCTACATATCTCAATACCAAGGAAGTATTTCACTTGCGGTTATGATGATATCATCAACATAAACTAGAAGGACAATGATACCTGATGGTGTCGTGAGGTTGAAGAGAGTGTGATCCAGTTCTGACTTCCTGAACCCTCGTCCATTTAGTGTAGTGCTCAACTTGTTGTACCAAGCCCTAGGCGACTGCTTCAAGCCATATATAGCCTTCTTCAATCTCAGCACATTCCCTGGCTTTACAAGTCCTTCAGGACCTGATGGGGGTTTCATATACACTTCATCCTCAAGTTCTCCCTCAAGAAATGAATTCTTCACGTCCATCTGCCATAAGCCCCATTCCAAGTTGGTTGCCACAGATAAAACAATTCGGATAGTGTGAAGCTTCGCAACTGGAGCAAAAGTGTCCAGGTAATCCTCTCCATAGGTTTGGGTGAACCCTCTAGCCACCAGTCTTGTCTTCTTTCTCTCTATCTTTCCATTCGTAAGGAACTTAATGGTGAATATCCATCTACTTGTTACAGCCTTCTTCCCTTTTGGTAGCTCACTTTCATACCACGTCTCATTTCTTATCATTGCCTTAGCTTCATCAGCCACTGAGTCTCTCCATTCCTTATCCTCCATGGCTTCCTCATATGATCTTGGAACTTGACTATCGTCAAGACTTGTCATGAACACATAGTGTTCCTTTGGAAACTTAGCAAACGACCACACCACTTGAGTTGGGTGAGCTACTGCTTGAGCATTGTAGTACACTCGAGTATTGACCCAATTAGATGGGTCCCTTCTTATCCGAGTACTCCTCCTTACTGGGACTTCAACCATTTGTTCTTTTTGTTCTCCATGACCTTCTTCCTCAGGTTCCTGGTTTTCTCCACTAATTTCTTCATTTTGAGCTCCACCTTGATCATGACCACCTGAATTTTCATCTGAACTTTCCTCATTTTGGTCTCCTTCTTCAGGTGTATTTCCCCCTTCATGATCATGGTGGGGTTGTTCTTCAGCTTCATGAGGGTTTGGTGCTCCTTCCCCTCTCTGTTCTTGGGTAGTATTGATCCCAATTCCTTCTAAGATGATCCGGAGACTAGTTGCCTTATCCGAGGCTTGAGATAAATCCTTCAAATCATCCCAGATCTTCTCCTCTTGACTCCACAAACTTCACATCCCTTGACACTAGAACTCGCTTTGGTTTGGGATCAAAACACTTGTAACCCTTCTGAGTGGTTGAGTATCCAATGAACATTGCCCTTGTACTCTTTGGTTCTAGTTTGTTCCTCATCTCTCTCGGAACTAGAACAAAGCATAATCACCCAAACACTCTTAGGTGACTTAGAACCGGCTTCTCCCTGTTCAAAACTTCAAATGGATTCTTGTCATCTAGAAATCTTGTAGGTGTTCTGTTGATCAAGTAGCAGGCAGTCATCACAGCATCACTCCAGAACCTTTTGGGAAAATTGGACTGAAACATGATTGACCGAGCCACCTCCATAAGATGCTTGTTCTTCCTTTCAGCCACTCCATTCTGTTGAGGCGTGTAAGGGCAGCTTGTTTGATGCATGATCCCATGTTGAGCTAGATGTTGACTAAGAGTGTTGATAATCTTAAGCAGGATCCCATGCAGGATCCCATGTTGACCACGTATCTTGACTAAGAGTGTTGATAGCCCTCTTTAGCTCAAACACCCGGCTTAGATTGGAGGTGATTCCATAGATCTTCTGGAGAGTCTCCCACAGGATCTTTGGAGTCTCACAGTAGCTGTACGCCTCCAGAATGGGTGGATTTAGAGACCCTTGAATCATGATCTCCACCATCATGTCGTCTTGGATCCACTTTTGTTAAGCAGCTAAAGCAAGCTCCTTCGCACCTTCTTCCTCACTAACAACTGGTTTTGGAGCTTCATCTGTGATGTGACTCCATAAACCCTTGCTCCCAACCGCAGTCTTCACCAGCCGAGACCACAACAGGTAGTTTCCACCACCTTTAAGAGTAAGCGGAACAGCTAACATCACTTTTCTTCCTTCCATCTCCTCGACAACCTTCACTAACCCAGAAAGCTTGAACCTTTGAACACGAGATGAAGCTGAAGTATTGTAGATCTAGACACCAGTATATGAGTAACCTGGCTCTGATACCATGAGATTTTATGAGAATAAGCAGAGAGTAGGCAAATCTAAGAGAGAAAGAGTGAAAGAGAGTGAGAGATTAAGAAGAGTAATGCTTGATGTTCATAATGAACAAGAGAGAAGAGAGAGTAACTCGGAAAAGAGAGAGTGTATTGCTTGATTCATTAATCTGAGAGGAGTTACAAATATATAGAGAGTAAAGTAGGTCTACAACGGATACAAAGGGAAAGGCTATAAGGGAAGAGACGTGGCTGGTCTAAGGAGAGTGGCGCGCCTGGTTTGAACTTGTGGCTGTGGGTGTGAGATGCTTTTGGCATCTTGACCAGATGCCTTCTCTTTTCCAGCCTTGGACAGGCTGTCTTGGTCAAGCTTGACTCCTTATCCGCGAACCTCTTTCTTACTGAGTAACCATCAGGTTAACCTTCTCCCTTTTACTCAGCAAGGTTATATCTTCTTCTTTCTGCCTTGTGACCCAAGTCTCGGCTATGGATGTACGGACCTTGGTTTGTGCGGCTCCGCACAACTTGACCCATTTTTTGCACAAGACCAAATATGTTTTGGTCAAGTTTAAACTGGTTTGGGTCAAGTGGTCCGTACGGTCGGCCGTACAGTCCGTACGGTCCGTACCGTCTGTACACTTGCCCTAACTTTGCACCAAACTTCATTTGATCCCAAACTCCATTCTAAACCCCTTGAACCTCCTCTCTTTATTACCTCAGATCAACACCAAACTTATGGAGAATATTACTTGGATACTTGTGCCCTAGTAGCAAAGCTTCACACCATCGGGATCATACTCTCACGAGCAACCAACTTGGAGTGGGATTTGTGGCAAATGGATGTGAAGAATGCCTTTCTTCAAGGTGAACTAGAAGATGAAGTCTACATGCGCCCTCCTCCTGGTTTAGAAGACATGGTCAAACCAGGAAATGTGTTGAGACTCAAGAAGGCTATCTATGGACTTAAGCAATCACCTAGAGCTTGGTACCATAAGCTTAGCACCACTCTTAATGGAAAAGGGTTTAGTCGATCAGAGGCAGATCATACCCTATTCACTCTCGCCACCCAACAAGGTATATTAGTCATCCTTGTGTATGTTGATGATATCATCATCACAGGGAGTGAAAAAGATGGTATACAAACCACTAAAGCTTAATTGAAATCTGTATTTGATATTAAGGATTTGGGTGAGCTAAAGTACTTTCTTGGAATAGAAGTATGCCGATCTAAAGAGGGGCTCTTCTTATCCCAAAGAAAGTGAGAGTTTTAAAGATTCAGAGGGAGATTAGTTGAAGAACTTGAAGAACATGTTGAAGAACAAGAGAGAGACTGATGAGAGAGAGAGAGACACACGAGAGAATAGAGGAATAATGTGTTTCCTTGCCTCAATTGATTTCTGGAACATAACATAAATAGAGGAGAGATGCTTCTAGGGAAAATAGTAAAATAAGTAAAACAATAAACAAAGGGAGGGTGAGTCCAAATGAGAGTGAGTCCAAAATGGTCCCCAATTGTGTAGGATCAAGCGAGCCAGTCTGAGAGTGACATGTCCTAATGGGTCCAAGACTGGTCCCCTATCCTCACATGTGATTCTGCTTCAGTCCAAGACTGGTCTCCTTATCCTCACATGTGATTCTTCTATTCAAATTCGAAATGCCTTAAGCACACAAGTAAATACTTCTAGACTCCTTCTTGCCTCACTCTCTCCTTTTCTTGCCTTACACGTCAAGCTTGAGACCTAGGTTGTACGGACAACCTTGCTTCCCAAGTCATCTTAAATCTGACCTTCTCCTCACTTATTCTTGCTTCATCTCAACACTCCCTCTCAAGATTGACCATAGGGACTGGTCAAACTTGGAAACCATGAAGCATTCCCTCATTAAAACCTTTAGCTTAGAAAAAACCACTTTGGAGAAAACTAAGCCAAGGAAAAAGAGTAGAACACCTCATGGTTAAGAGGATCAGTGAGATGGCATGTCCATGAGTCCAAGCTTTGGATGAATGAACTCACAGACCTTAGAACTTGCTGCTTTGGTGAAGATATCTGCCAACAGATCTTCACTTCCAGTGTAGCAAGGCAAGATAATTTGCTGCTCCACAGCTTGTCTGACCTTGTGACAATCTACTTCAATGTGTTTAGTCCTCTCATGGAACACACTGTTTGATGCTATGTGAATTACTGCCTGGTTGTCGCAGTGCATGGTGATGGGAGTTGTAGTCTTTATGCCCAAGTCTCTTAACAGGTTCCTGATCCAAATGAGCTCACTAGTGAGCTTCCTCATTGCTCTATATTCTGCTTCAGCACTTGAACATGACACTATCTTCTGCTTCTTGCTCTTCCAAGTGACTAAGTTTCCTCCAATAATGGTACAATAGCTTGTTGTAGACCTCATGTCTACTCTATCACCAGCCCAATCTGCATCACAATACCCCACAATCTCTGTGTTCTTGTTACACCCCAGCCATACTCCTTGTCCTGGTGCCTCTCTTAGGCATCTCAAGATCCTCTCCACCATGTTCCAGTGATGCACCTTTGGGGTTTACATATGTTGACTGACTTGGTTAACAGCAAAGCACACGTCTGGTCTGGTGATGGTAAGATAGATGAGCTTTCCAACTATTCTCCTATAGTTCTTGACATCAACATATGGCTTATCTTCAATCTCCCCCTCACGTAAGTCCTTATAACCATCCTCTAATGGTGTTTTGGCTACTCTTCCACCTAAATCACCTGCCTCACTCAACAAATCAAGTGTGTACTTCCTTTGGGATAAAAACAGCCCCTCTTTAGATCGGCATATCTCAATCCCTAGGAAGTACTTTAACTCACCCAAGTCTTTGATATCAAATGAAAGTTTAAGAAATGCTTTAGTTAAGAGGATACCTTCCTTGTCACTTCCTCTGATGATGATGTCATCCACATATACCAGGATCACTACAATTCCTTGTGAACTGGTGAGTGTGCAGAGTGTGTGATCAGCTTCAGATTTCACAAATCCTCTTCCATTGAGAGTGGTGCTGAGCTTATGATACCAAGCCCTTGGTGATTGCTTCAACCCATAGATGGCTTTCTTCAGTATAAGGACATTTCCAGGCTTTACAAGATGCTATAATCCAGAAGGTGGTCTCATGTAGACTTCATCTTCAAGCTCTCTTTGTAAGAAAGCATTCTTCACATCCATCTGTCATAAATCCCACTCCAGGTTAACAGCTAAAGATAGGAGGATTCTTATGGTGTGAAGCTTAGCTACTGGTGCAAAAGTGTCAAGATAGTCTTCTCCATATGTCTGAGTAAACCCCCTTGCGACAAGTCTTATCTTTCGCCTCTCCACAGAACCATCAGCATTGTATTTGATAGTGAAGATCCACAAGCTTGTTACTGCCTTCTTTCCTTTTGGAAGCTCCACTTCATACCAAGTGTCATTTACAATCATGGCATTGGTTTCATTTCCAACTAAGTCTCTCCACTCCTTGTGTTCCATAGCTTCTTCATATGACCTTGGGATGTACTCCTGGTCCAGTTCTCCAATGAACACTACATGTTCCTGAGGGTACTGAGCTAGAGAACATACAGCTCTTATAGGATGTGGTACTGCTTGTGAGTTGAAGTAGACCCTTGTGTTAACCCAATTGGAGGGAGGATGTCTGATCATGTTGCTCCTTCTCAATGGCTGAGGCTGAATATTTTCTTCAGTTGCTGTTCCCTCATCAGCCATAGACTGACCTTCACTCACAACTGACTCTTCGCGTGGCTCATCTTGATCATGAGACACTGAGCTTCTTTGTTGTTGCTCAGTTTGTCTCTCCCCCTCAGGATCAAGGTGAGTATCCTCAACAGCTTCATTATCCACTCCATTTGGTGGAAGTTGTTTTTCTTGTCTTATCTCTGGCTCAGTTACAACCCTCTCTTCTCGTATGCTGATGTCAAGACTTTCCATAACCCTCTTTAAGTTTTCTGCTCTATTTGAGGCTGATTGAGACAGGTTCTTCACCTCATCCCAAATATTCTCATCATAGTAGCCTATGGATTCAACAAATTTCACATCTCTAGAGATGAGAACCCTCCTGGTTTCTGGTGAATAACACTTGTATCCCTTCTGGTGAGGTGAGTAACCAATGAACATGGCTCTAGTACTTCTTGGTTCGAGTTCGTTCCTTTGTTCTCATGGAATCAAAAAAAAGCACAAACAACCAAATACCCGAAGGTGATCTATAGACGGTCTATGTTTGTTTAGTACCTCATGAGGAGACTGATCTTGTAGAACCTTGGTAGGTATCTTATTGATCAAGTAACAAGCTGTCATCACAGCATCTCCCCAAAACCTTTTAGGGACATTTGTATGAAACATCATGCTCTTGGCCACCTCCATAAGATGCATGTTCTTTCTCTCAGCCACACCATTTTGTTGTGGTGTGTAGGGGCAGCTGGTTTGATGGATCACCCCATGCTTTGCTAACTGTTGCCTGAAGGCATTGCTGGTAAATTCCCCTCCATTATCTGATCTAAAAATCTTTATCTTGGCATTGAAATGCTTAGATACATATGTTTGAAAGTTTATGAAAGCATCTAACACCCTATATTTTGATTGAAGCAGGGTTATCCAAGTGTACTTAGATTTTTCATCTATAAATGTCACAAAGTATTTATGATGTTCTCTAGAAACACAAGGGGCAGTCCACACATCAGAATGAATCAAATCAAAGAAATTTTCATAGATTGTACTAGACTTAGGGAACACAGTCTTGCAATGTTTTCCTAAGATACAAGCTTCACAATCACTTTTAAATGAAATAATAGGCCACATGATGTTCAAAGCACGAGAATGGGGGTGTCCTAATCTAGCATGCCACATTACATCTTTAGGGAAATTAGAAGCAGAACTGAAAGCATAAGATAAATCGGATGCAAGATTGGTGTCTTCAAGTAAGTACAAGTCTCCCTTGGTTACACCTTTGCCCAGCAACCTACTAGTTTCAATATTTTGAAAGTAGTCATCATTAGGAGTGAAGGTAACATTGCAATTTAAATCATTGGTTGCCCTTTTAACAGATAAGAGGTTGGAAGTGAAACTAGACATGTAAAAGGCTTTGGATTCTTTATCAAATAACCTAATATCACCTATTCCTTTAATTGTAACTTTTTCAACATTAGCAATCATCACATTACCTAAGGCAGGGACAATATTACTAATCAAATTCAGATCACTAATCATATGATGGCTAGCTTCAGAGTCTATTACTAGTGGTTTTGCCAATTTTAAACCAGTTGTAGCATTAAGAGATATACCACTAGTTGAGGAATGTAAAGAGGTAACAAAGATGTTACCAGAGTTCTCCTTGAGGGCCTTGATGAGGGCATCAAGGTCGGACCTCCTGATTGTTTCATCCCGGGTAGTTCTCAAGGTTGAACTGGTACTGGTCGCCAAGGCTTTCCCTTCACCAGTAGCATTTGAGTTCATGGAGGAGCGCATAGTCCCTGGGGTTGATGGCTCACCCATGTCACCAAAGAAATGAGCTCTTGCATCATTGTAAGGAGTCTTGAACTTCTGTGGCTTAAGGTGAGGATGAAGAATCCAGCACTTGTCTTTTGCATGGCTCTTCTTCTTGCAATGATCACAGACCCATATCTTCTTGTCTTCATGCTTGTAGGTACCTTAGTTTGCAACACCTTCAGCTTGGTTAGCTAACACAAGTTCCCCTTTACCTCCAAAGAGTCCAACTGAGCCTTGCTCCTTCTGGATTTGGGCACACACCTCTTCCAAAGAAGGAAGCTTTTGCCCTTAACATGTGTTTGATCAAGTCATTGTAGCCTGGGTTTAGGGTCAGCAGCAAGGCAAATACCTTGTCTTGCTCTCGCCTATTATTCAGGACAGTAGGATCCACAGTAGATGGTCTCAGCATTTCCAACTTAGCCCACAATGCTCTGAACTTGCCAAAGTGTTGGTTGAAATCCATACTTTCCTGGTGAAGTGAGTTGATAGATTTCTTGACTTCAAAGACTCTACTTAAGTCTGAAATGTTGCCATACACTTTTTGTAGTGTATCTCACAACTCCTTGGAGCTCTCACAGTATGAATAAGCTGCCATAATAGATGGTTCCAAGCTGTTCTGAATGATAGACAGAACTATGAGGTCCTCCTGACCCCATTTACCATCAACAGCAACCACCATCTCAGTATCATCTTTGTCTTGGATGATTTTTGTTGGAGCTTCTCCAGGGGAAACATGTTCCCATAAGCCCCTTCCTCCAAGAGCTGTCTTTGCCAACCTTGACCACAGCAGATAGTTTACCCTAGTTAGGGTCACTGGTATAACCACTAGTTTAGCATTCTCCATCTTGAAGAGCTTTTGTCCAGTGGATAAAGGTTGAAACATAATTTTTATTTTTATTTTGAAAAGAAACAAGGTTTTCCAGAAGGAATACTCAAGGATTTCGAAATGAAAGGAGTAGGAACTGAGAGAGAGTGAAGAAACCCAGATGATATCCAATGATGAAACAGAGTAGGAGCAGAAAGTAGCTGAAAAACAGAGAGGATGGACGAACTAAAAAGGTTGGGGATTGAAAGAAAATGAAGAAACATAGTAGATTTGCGGAAGGATTGAAAGAAAATGAAGAAACATAGTAGATTTGCGGAAGGATTGAAAGATAATGAAGAGAATAAGGTCTCAAGAGCTTTATTGCTCAGATACCATGAGAGTTTTAGAGATTCAGAGGGAGATTAGTTGAAGAACTTGAAGAACATGTTGAAGAACAAGAGAGAGACTGATGAGAGAGAGAGAGACACGAGAGAATAGAGGAATAATGTGTTTCCTTGCCTCAATTGATTTCTGGAACATTACATAAATATAGGAGAGATGCTTCTAGGAAAAATAGTAAAATAAGTAAAAAATAAACAAAGGGAGGGTGAGTCCAAATGAGAGTGAGTCCAAATGAGAGTGAGTCCCAAATGGTCCCCAACTGTGTAGGATCAGGCGAGCCAGTCTGAGAGTGACAGGTCCTAATGGGTCCAAGACTGGTCCCCTATCCTCACATGTGATTCTGCTTCAGTCCAAGACTGATCTCCTTATCCTCACATGTGATTCTTCTATTCAAATTTGAAATGCCTTAAGCACACAAGTAAATACTTCCAGACTCCTTCTTGCTTCACTCTCTCCTTTTCTTTCCTTACACGTCAAGCTTGAGACCTAGGTTGTACGGACAAGCTTGCTTCCCAAGTCATCTTAAATCTGACCTTCTCCTGACTTATTCTTGCTTCATCTCAACAGAAAGTACACACTTGATCTCTTGAATGGAGCAGGTATGCTTGGAGAAAAACCAGCAAAGACTCCACTTGAGGATGGCTACAAGATCTTGCGTGAGGGGGAGTACGAAGACACCTCATTTGATGATCCAAAGCAGTACAGAAGACTAGAAGGTAAGATGATCTATCTAACCATAACTAGACCTGATATTTGTTTTGCTGTAAACCAGGTGAGCCAGCATATGCAAGTGCCTAAGGTTCATCACTGGAAAATGGTGGAAAGGATACTCAGATTCCTCAGTGGATCTCCTGGACAAGGAGTATGGATGGGGTGTAATGGCAATACAGAAGTGGTTGGATATCGTGATGCTGATTGGGCAGGAGATAGAAATGAGAGTAAATCAACTACTGGTTACTGCACCTTCATTGGAGGTAATCTAGTCACATGGAAAAGCAAAAAGAAAAAGGTGGTTTCATGTTCAAGTGCTGAAGCTGAATATAGAGCTATGAGGAAGCTTACAAACGAGCTGGTTTGGATCAAAGGACTACTCAAAGATTTCGGAATTGAGATCATTTCTCCAATCACAATGCATTGTGATAACTAGGCAGCCATACACATAGCTTCAAACTCAGTGTTTCATGAGAGGACAAATCACATTGAGGTGGACTACCAAAAGGTGAGGCAAATGGTGATCCAAGAAGTCATCTTACCTTGTTACACAAGAAGTGAAGATCAGTTAGCCGACATTTTCACTAAAGCCGCAAGTACCAAGGTGTGTGAGTCCATTTATCCCAAACTTGGACTCATTGATATGACCAAGGCATGATCCTCTTGGCCATGGAGCTTCTACTCTTTCCTTAGTATGTTTTTGTCCCAAAACAGGGTTTTACATACTAAGGTTTTAATGAGGGAAGTCTTCATGGTTTTCAAGCTTGATCATTGCATTGGATCAAGCTTGAGGGGGAGTATCGACCTTAAGTAATAAAGAAGACAAAGAAATGAAGAGGATGAGTTTACTTGGGAGACAAGGCAATCCGTACAAGTGTACAGAATGACTTGACACACAAGTCACTCATCCGTGACCTAGAAGGAACTTGAGAAGCAAGGAAAAGAAGAGTCACTCGCCAAGTTTGAATATTCAAACAAGAGTGAACTGTTGGAAAGCAAGGAGACAAAGGAGAGGATTTGTTTATAGTTAAAGTCACATGTGCTGAACCCTTCCACTTGCAACCAGACCGTTCAGCACCAGTCACTTTCACTCTCAGAACCTCGACTAGAGCATCTTTATTTTATTCATTTCCTTTTGTCTGTTCAGTAGTGTACAGAAGGAATCTTGCCTATTTAATTACTTGTATGCAGTTTACACAAAAGTAAGGAATATAACTCCTTCTCTATTCTCTCTTATTCTCTCGAGTAAACACTTCTCTCTCTCTCTCTCTCTCCTCTTGTTCTCGAATCAAACTCAGTCTCTCTCTTGTGTTCTTCATTCTGTTATTTACAAATCTTACAAAGATGACAACACCGAGTCTGATCAAGAAGAAACTGAAGAATAGCATAAAGAAGGACCAGTCCAAGGGAAGCTTTTAGTAGCAAGAAGGCTCCTAAGCTTGCAAACCAAGACTGAAGAGCTAAAGCAAAGTGAGAACCTGTTCTATACAAGGTGCTTGGTCCAAGGAAAGGTTTGCAGCCTCATAGTTGATGGAGGCAGTTGTGTGAATGCTGCTAGTGAGACAATGGTCAAGAAGTTGGGTTTGAAGGTTCAGAAGCACCCAAAACCTTACCGGCTATAATGGTTGAATGAAGAAGGTACCATGAAGGTCTCAAATCAAGTTCTCATTCCTTTAGCCATAGGAATATATGAAGATGAAGTCTTGTGTGATGTTTTACCTATGGAAGCTGGTCACATACTTCTTGGGAGACCTTGGCAATCTGATCGCCGAGTCATCCATGATGGTTTCACCAACAAGAACTCCTTTGAGTTCAAGGGTCGCAAGACGGTCCTGGTTCCCTTGACACCTAAGGAAGTTCAGCATGATCAGATTCAACTCCAAAAGAAGAAGGAGATTGATCTCAAACCGGCTGGAACTAAGCAGCCAAACTTCTATGCAAACATGGCTGATATCAAAAGAACTCTTTACTCTAAACAATCAGATATCTTACTTGTGTTTAAAGAAACTCTCTTGAACCTAACAGGTTCTACACCGGTGTATCTGAGTGAAATGGGTTCTCTTTTGCAGGAGTTTCAAGATGTATTTCCAGAGGACAATCCCATTCGGTTACCTCCATCGCGTGGGATTGAGCACCAGCTAGACTGTGTTCCAGGATCTACACTTCCAAACCGACCAGCTTACAGAACCAACCCGGTTGAGACCAAGGAGTTGCAAAGACAAGTAGAGGAACTCATGGAGAAGGGCTATATCCGAGAGAGTTTGAGCCCATGTGCTGTACCAGTGCTCCTAGTGCCTAAGAAGGATGGTACTTGGCGTACGTGTGTTGATTGTAGATCAATCAATAACATCACAGTGAAGTATCGCCACCCTACACCTAGATTAGATGATATGCTTGATGAATTACATGGTTCTTGCATCTTCTCTAAGATAGAGTTGAAAAGTGGTTATCATCAGATTAGGATGAAAGAAGGAGATGAGTGGAAAACTAAGCATGGTTTATATGAGTGGTTAGTTATGCCATTTGGATTGACAAATGCACCTAGTACATTCATGAGGTTAACGAATCATGTTCTTAGATCATTCATAGGCATCTTTGTTGTTGTATACTTTGATGACATCTTAGTATATAGCAAGACTTTAGAAGATCATATAGAACATCTTAGGGATGTCCTAAATGTGTTGAGAAATGAGAAACTCTTTGCCAACTTGAAGAAGTGCACTTTTTGCACATATAACTTTGTTTTCCTAGGCTTTGTTGTGAGTGGAGATGGAGTTAAGGTGGACGAGGAGAAGATCAAAGCCATCAAGGACTGGCCGAGCCCAACCATAGTAGGAGAACTGAGAAGTTTCCATGGGCTTTCTGGGTTCTATAGGCGTTTTGTGAGAGAATTTACCACCATGGCAGTTCCATTAACTGAAGTAATCAAGAAGGATGTGGGATTCAAATGGGGAGAAGCACAAGAAGCCGCATTTGAAACCCTTAAAGAGAAGCTTACTCAATCACCTCTCTTAATGCTCCCTGACTTTACTAAAACCTTTGAAATAGAATGTGATGCCTTAGGGATTGGAATTGATGCTGTGTTGATGCAAGATAGGAAACTCATCGCCTACTTCAGTGAGAATCTTGGAGGAGCCACTCTCAACTATGCAACCTATGACAAAGAACTCTATGCCTTGGTGAGGGCCTTGCAAACATGGAAGTATTACTTGTGGCCCAAGGAGTTTGTCATCCACACTAATCATGAGTCAGTAAAGTATCTAAAAGGGCAGAGTAAGCTTAGTAAGAGACACGCAAGATGGGTTAAGTTCATTGAGACATTCCCATACGTGATCAAGTATAAACAAGGTAATGAGAACATAGTTGCTGATGCACTATCTCGGAGGTATGTTCTCTTGACCACTCTTGATGCTAAGCTACTTGGTTTTGAGCAGATTAAAGATATGTATGATACTGACCTTGATTTCAAAGAAGCTTATGTGTCTTGTGAGAAGTTTGCTGCAGGACACTACTTTAGACAAGATGGGTTCTTGTTTTATGATAACATATTGTGTGTGCCTAATTGTTCTCTACGAGATCTCTTTGTTAGGGAATCCCATGGGGGCAGTCTAATGGGACACTTTGGGATTGCCAAAACCCTCAAAGTTTTGCAGGATCACTTCTATTGGCCACACATGAAGAGAGATGTGGATAGAATCTGTGGGAGGTGTGATACTTGCAAGCATGCTAAGTCCCAAGTCCAATCCCAGGGTTTGTACACTCCTTTACCAATTCCACACCATCCTTGGAATGATATATCCATGGGATTCATTGTTGGATTGCCTAGGACTAGAACTGGAAAGGACTCCATATTTGTTGTTGTTGATAGGTTCTCTAAGATGGAACATTTCATAGCATGTCATAAGACTGATGATGCATTGCATATTGCTAACTTGTTCTTTAAAGTGGTTGTTCGTTTACATGGCATGCCTAGGACTATAGTTTCTGATAGAGATACTAAGTTTCTTAGTTACTTTTGGAAGACTCTTTGGTCTAAGCTAGGCTCTAAATTGTTGTTTTCTACTACATGTCATCCACAAACTGATGGACAAACTGAGGTAGTTAATAGAACTCTATGAACACTCCTGCGTGCATTCATCAGAAAGAACTTGAAAACTTGGGAAGACTACTTACCACATTGTGAATTTGCATACAATCATGCCATGCATTATGCTTCTAAGTACTCTCCTTTTGAAATTGTTTATGGGTTCAATCCCACCTCTCCTTTGGATCTAATGCCTTTTCCTGAGTGTGAAATGGTTAGTTTGGACGGTAAGAAGAAAGCTGAGATGGTCCAGAAAATCCATGAGAAGGCTAGACAAAACATTGAACAGAAAATTAAGTACTATGAGAATCAAGCCAACAAGGGAAGACGTGTGCAGCTCTTTGAAGTTGGTGACAAGGTTTGGCTTCACCTAAGGAAGGATAGGTTCCCCAACGAGAGGAAGTCCAAGCTGATGCCAAGAATTGATGGACCCTTCGAAATCATCCACAAGATCAATGACAATGCCTATAAACTTGATCTCCAAGGTAAGTATGATGTGTCAAATAGCTTCAATGTTACTGACTTGGTCCCTTTTATTGTTGATGAACCAGATTTGAGGACAAATCCTTTTCAAGAGAGATGGGATGATGTGATCATGGACCAGAGTACTAAAGAGAGAAAAGAGGGCTTAGACGAGCCACATGATGCCACAACGCAGCAGCAGCCTGGTGATGATGCTTTGACCATTCCAGAAGGTCCCATGACCCATTCCAGAGCCAAGAAACTTAAGGAGACTGTTGTAGGATTACTCACTTAACATCCACAACAAGTAGAAAGTCTTGGACAAGGTTTGATCCGAGATATCTTGATCACCATTCAAGCTATATCTACATCAAGCTGAGTTAGTGTTTAGGCAAGACATTTGGTGTGTGCTCTTTTCCTTGCTTTGGGTTTTATCCCACGAGGTTTTCCGGAGGAAGGTTTTTAACGAGGCCATGACTTGTCTTACAAATCACCTAGGCCCTATCTCGGCCCAAGACTACCAGAAGTTCATTTATCTTTAGTTTATGTTATATTTTAAACTATAGTTTTCCATTTTATGTTTTCGAAACCTAGAGAGTTTGTTCTCTGGTTTCTTTTTATTTAAGGGCTTCGACAAACCCTTTGTACTCAAGCAATCAAATATTATCAAGTCTTATTTCTCTCTTGGCGGCTCTCTCTCTCTAGAAGTTGTCGAGTATCTTTCTGGTGTGTCATATTCAGATCCTTAGTGGTGTTTAACTTGGTGTGTTATATCAGAGCTAATCATCTAGGAGTATCAAGAGATCATCCATCCCTCTTGTGTCACCATTCAATCCACAAACCTTGAAGAACTTGAGTCTCTGATTCGTTCTTGCAAGGATCTATCCTCCCAGGAACCAAAGAAGCATCCTAGGGTCGTGTCAGATGAGAGAACTCTTGATACTCCTAGATGAATAACTCGGATATGACACACCAAGTTAAACACCCTTAAAGCTCTGGATATTACACACCAGAAGACACTTGACAAGCTTAGAGAGAGAGAGAGAGCCATCAAGAGAGAACAAAAGACTTGATAATAGATTGCTTGAGTATAATAGGGTTTGCGGAAACCCTTAAATAAAAGAAACCAGAGAACAAGCTCTCTAGGGTTTCGAAAACATAACATAAAAACTATAGTTTAAAAGATAACATAAGCTAAAAATAAATGATCTCCTCTTGGGCCGAGATAGGGCCTAGGTGATTGGTAAGACAAGTCGTGGCCTCGTTAAAAACCTTCCTCCGGAAAACCTCGTGGGACAAAACCAAAAGCAAGGAAAAGAGCACACACCAAATGTCTTGCCTAAACAGTAGCTCAGCTTGATGTAGAGATAGCTTGAATGGTGATCAAGATATCTCAGACCATCAAACCTTGTCCAAGACTTTCTTCTTGTTGTGGATGGGAAGTGAGTAATCCTACAACAGTCTCCTTAAGTTTCTTGGCTCTGGAACGGGTCATGGGACCTGTTGGAATGGTCAAAGCATCATCACCAAGATGCTGGTGCATTGTGGCATCATGTGGCTCGTCTAAGATCTCTTTCCTCTCTTTAGTAATCTGGTCCATGATCACATCAGTTTCATTTCCAACAGAGTCTCTCCACTCTTCAAGCTCCATTGCCTCTTCATATGATCTTGGAATATATTCCTGATCCAGTTCCCCAATGAACACTTGATGTTCCTCTGGATACTGAGCAAGAGAGCACATTGCTCTTATTGGATGAGCCACTCCTTCAGCATTGAAATAAACTCTTGTGTTCATCCAGTTTGATGCAGGTTTCTTAATTCTGGTACTTCTTCTTAGTGGCTGGACCTGATTTGTTTCTTCTTCTTCATCAGATTCTGTTGCATCATTCTGATGCAAAGGTTCTTGTTGTTCTTGTTGCCTTTCATCCTGATCATGAGTTTCTTGTTGATTCCCCCCTTCAGGATAAGGATGAATAGCTTCCACAACTTCATCAACCCAATTTTCATCAACTACAGTCTCTGGACCAGGTGCAGCTTCAGAAGGATTCCTCCTTGTTTCTTGACTCGCCTAAGGCATGCCAATACCAAGATTCTCCAGTATGATCCTGGGGTTTGTGGTTTTCTCTGATGCTTGAGATAAATTCTTCAAATCATCCCAACTCTTCTCCTCATAGTATCCCTTTGTCTCCCTTCTTGACATTGGATCATAACACTTATAACCCTTTTGTGTTGGTGAGTATCCAATGAACATAGCTTTTGACCTTTTAGCATCAAGCTTGCTCCTCTGCTCCCCTGGTATCAACACAAAACATAGGCACCCAAACACACGCAAGTGGTCCAAAGGTGGTTTGGTATTGCTTAAGACCTAAAAAGGAGACAGGTCATTGATGACTTTAGTTGGAGTTCTATTGATCAGATAGCTCGCAGACATCACAGCATCACTCCAGAACCTTTTTGGGACATTAGTGTGAAACATCATTGATCTTGCAACCTCCATGATGCGCCCCTAGGATTCTCTTTGGTTGATTGGGAGGATAGATCCTTGCAAGAACGAATCAGGGACTCAAGTTCTTCAAGGTTTGTGGAATGAATGGTGACACAAGAGGGATGAGAAGACTCTTGATACTCCTAGATTATTAGCTCGGATATGACACACCAAGTAAACACCCTTAAAGCTACGGATACAACACACCAGAGACACTCAACACACTTTCTAGAGAGAGCAGTCAAGAGAAAAAAGAACTCGATGATTATTGATTGCTTGCGTACAATAAGGTTAGGGAAAACCCTTAAATAAAAGAAACTGGAGAACATGCTCTCTAGGGTTTCGAAAATAAGTAAAATGGAAACTATAGTTTAAACATAACATAAGCTTAAAATGTAAATACTTCTGCTAGTCTTGGGCCGAGATAGAGCCTAAGTGATTTGTAAGACAAGTCGTGGCCTCGTTAAAAACCTTCCTCCAGAAAACCTCGTGGGACAAGACCAAAAGCAAGGAAAAGAGCACACACCAAATGTCTTGCCTAGACACTAACTCAGCTTGATGTAGAGATGGCTTGAATGGTGTTCAAGACATCTCGGATCAAACCTTGTCCAAGACTTTCTTCTTGTTGTGGATGTGAAGTGAGTAATCCTACAACAGTCTCCTTAAGTTTCTTGACTCTGGAACGAGTCATGGGACCTTCTGGAATGGTTAGAGCATCATCACCAGGCTGCTGGTGCATTGTGGCCTCATGTGACTCAACTAATCTCCCCTTGTGCTCCTTATTGATCCGGTCCATGATCACATCACTCCATTAGCTGCCTGTTTTTCCTCTCAGCAACTCCATTCTGTTGAGGGGTGTAAGGGCAGCTGTTTTGATGAATAATCCCATGCTGAGCCAGATAGTGCTCGAATGCTTGACTGGTGTACTCTCCACCATTATCTGACCTGAGAATTTTCAGCTTGGCATTGAAATGGTTGGAGACATTGTTCTGGAAATTCTTGAAAGCCTCCAGCACCCTGTCCTTTGACTGAATCAGTGTCACCCATGTGTACTTGGACTTCTCATCAATGAAGGTGACAAAGTATTTGTGATTTTCTCTTGACATACAAGGTGCAGTCCACACATCAGAGTGAAACAGGTCGAAGCACTTCTCATAGATAGTGCTAGACCTTGGAAAGACTTTCCTACAATGGTTCCCCAAGATGCAAGCTTCACAATCATCATTCCTAAACACCACACCAGGGAGCATCAGATTTAAAGCTCTAGTATGGGGATGTCCCAATCTAGCATGACATACTGTGCTCTCAACTCCAGTAGATGTACTGACCATGCAAAGAGAAGGAGATGCTTCAGATAGCTTAGTCTTATCAAGATGGTATAGTTCCTGATGCTGTGACCTTTTCGAATAATCTTCCCTGTCTTCAGGTCTTGAAATTCAACCTCATCAGGTCTAAAGACGACTTGACACCTCAGGTCAACAGTATCTATTTTCACTGATAGCAAGTTTGATGTAAACTGAGGCATATACAAAGCAGTTGATTCCCTATCAAACAACCTACGGTTCCATATCCCTTCTATCTTAACCTTATCACCATTTGCTATAATCACATTCCGTGAGGCAGGCTGGATATCACTAATCAAGTTTCTATTACTAATCATGTGATGGCTAGCTCCTTAATCTATAATGATAGGTTTAGAGTCAAGAGAGTTTGTGTTAGAATAAGAGATTATGATGTGTATAATGAAGAAAAATGAAGTATTTGATGAAGAATGATGAAGAACATATGAAGAATGATGATGAACAAGTAGAGAGAGATGATGGACGAGTTTGAGAGAGAGAGAGAGAGTGTGCAATCAGAATGGGAGACTTATTCTCCTTAGTTTATTTCTCTGCTTCAGTACACAATATATAGAGACAAACCAGAGATAAAGAAAAGAATAAACAAAGGTAAAATATTAAAATATCTTGCTGCTGGAATAGGTGAAAAGGACAGGTCGTAACAGCTCTCTCTCCTTAAGAAGAACATGTGATCATCCCATTCAAACTTATTCAAACTCTTGCCTCTGGTCAAACTGAACCCCAACGTCTCTCTGGTTCCATATCAAGAGTTTGGCTCCCAAATTTCACCTTCCTTGCCTTGCAAACCAAGCTAGGTCATCTCTGGTCGAGTTGTGTAGACAAGATTAAAATACTCGACCAGATCACTTCTTCTTCTCTTTTCTTTGGCTTCTTCTTCTCCTCTCTTTGGTTATTTATCTCAATACTCCCCCTCAAGCTTGACCATATGGACTGGTCAATCTTGGAAACATGAAGAACCTCCCTCATTAAAACCAGTGTGCAAAACCCAGTGGGATAAAAACACACCAAGGAAAAAGAGTAGAGGCCTTTATGCTAGGAGAGTCTGTGAGAAGTGAGGTCTATGAGTCCCAACTTAGAGTCGATGAACTCAAAGACTTTGGTGCTTGCTGCCTTGGTGAAGATGTCAGCTAGCTGGTCTTCACCCCTTGTGTACAAGGTAGGATGATTTTCTTCTCCACAGCTTGTCTAACCTTGTGGCAGTCTACTTCAATGTGTTTAGTCCTTTCATGGAAAACTTAGTTGCTGGCAATGTGAATGGCAGCTTGATTATCACAATGCATGGTGATTGGTGATCTAGTCTCGAACCCCAAGTTCCCAAGCAATCCCTTGATCCATATCAACTCATTGGTGAGCTTTCTCATAGCTCTATACTCTGCCTCAGCACTTGAACATGACACAACCTTCTGCTTCTTGCTCTTCCAGGTCACCAAGTGGCCTCCAATGAATGTACAATAACCAGTAGTTGATTTCCTATCAACCCTATCTCCTGCCCAATCATCATCACAATATCCAGTGATCTCAGTGCTTCCATTGCATCCCATCCAAACACCTTGACCAGGAGCTTCTCTCAGGTATCTCAAGATCCTCTCCACCATGTACCAATGATGAACCTTAGGAGCTTGCATATGCTGACTTACTTGGTTCACAGAAAAACACACATCTGGCCTAGTGATAGTTAGATATATGAGCTTTCCAACCATCCTCCTATACTTCTTGACATCTTTAAAGGGAGTGTTCTCAAACTCCCCCTCTCTCAGTATCTTGTAGCCTTCTTCTAATGTAGTCTTGGCTTGTCTTCCTCCAATATTTCCTGCCTCATTTAAAAGATCAAGTGTGTACTTCCTTTGGGATAAGAAAAGCCCCTCTTTAGAGCGGCATATTTCAATCCCTATGAAGTACTTCAACTCTCCCAAATCCTTGATATCAAATGCTGATTTTAGAAACATTTTGGTTGAGAGAATACCTTCCATGTCACTGCCTGTGATGATAATGTCATCAACATATACTAGAATGACAACAATGCCTTGTTGACTGGTTAGAGTGAAGAGGGTGTGATCAGCTTCAGACTTCACAAAACCTCTTCCATTGAGTGTTGTCCTTAGCTTGTGATACCAGGCCCTTGGTGATTGCTTCAAGCCATAGATTTACTTCTTCAGCCTAAGTACATTCCCTGGTTTGACAAGGTTTTCCAGACCAGGGGGTGGTCTCATGTACACTTCATCTTCTAACTCTCCTTGTAGGAAGGCATTCTTCACATCCATCTGCCATATATCCCACTCCAAGTTTACTGCTAAAGAGAGGATGATCCTTATGGTGTGTAGTTTGGCGACTGGTGCAAGAGTATCGAGGTAGTCTTCCCCATATGTCTGATTAAACCCCCATGCTACTAGCCTTGTCTTGCGCCTCTCTACTGTTCCATCAGAATTGTGTTTGATGGTGAAGATCCAACGACTTTTCACTGCTTTCTTGCCTTTGGGAAGCTCAACTTCATACCAGGTATCATTGACTATCATTGCATTAGTCTCATTTCCAACAGGCTCTCTCCACTCTTTATGCTCCATGGCTTCTTCATATGATCTTGGAATATTTTCCTGATCCAATTCCCCAATGAAGACTAGATGTTCTGAGCAAGAGAACTGTTGAGATGAAGCAATAAAATGAGGAGATGAAACTATAAGAATAAGATGGCTCAGATGAAACTTGGATCAAGATGACTTGTACACCAAGTCTGTCCGTACAACCTAAAGGACCCAACGTGCCTTGCAAGCAAAGGAAGAGAAGAGTTGTGCAAGGAATCATCTAGGAAGGCTTATTTTAGTTTCCTGAAGAATAGGAACGTTGGGGAGTAAGGTTCACATGTAGATGGGGACCAGAAGGCCAGACAAACATTGGGACCTGTCCCTTTCAGCCTGGTGCACCTGCTCAAGGCAGTTTGGACCCTAGTTCATTAGTTTATTCTTATTTCTTATGAGCTCTTTATTTAGTATTTTCTGGTTGATATTTTATTGTCTATTTAAGTGTTGTATCCAGAGAAACCAGAAAGTAAGTTGAATATAATTTTTCACTTCTCTACTCTCTCTCCCTCTTTCCCCCCACGGATCTCTCTCTCCTCTCTCTTGTTGTTCTTGCTGTTCTTGAGCAAGTTCATCATGTTTCCAGTATCATCTCTCATTTATTCTCTAAAACTCACATGGTATTAGAGCCTCAAAGCTCTTGAAACCTATTCTACTTCCGCAAAGCTCTCTATTCTACTTTCTTTTTCAAGTTTATACTCTCTGGTTCGACCTCTTCAACTCTCAGCGTACTACCAAGAAGCTAATAGCAAAAGAAGATGGAGAATACTAAACCTGTGACCATTCCAGTGACCTTGAAGGGAGTTAATTACCTTCTAAGGTCGAGAATGGTGAAGATTTCCCCTGGATGAAGAGGTTTATGGAGTCATGTCTCAAGTGGAGAAGCTCCAAAACAAACTGTCCAATGAGAAGATGGAAAGGAGATGGTGGTGGTTGATGAAGGCAAATGGGCTCAGGATGATTTCATGGTGCTGTCTCTCATCCAAATCTCTCTGGATCCAGCCATTTTGGAAGCTTATTCATACTGTGAAAGCTCCAAAGATCTGTGGGAAACTCTGTACAAGGTCTATGATAATATATCAAACTTTACTCGAGTTTTTTAAGTAAAGAAGTCTATAAACTCCCTCAGTCAAGAAGACATGGATTTTACAGTTCATTTTGGGAAGTTTAGGTCACTGTGGGCAGAGCTGGAGATGCTCAGACCACATACCATTGAACCCTCAGTCTTGAAAGAGAGGAGGGAGCATGATAAGGTGTTTGGGTTACTTCTCACTTTGAATCCAACCTACAATGATCTAATCAAGCACATACTGCGAGCAGACAAGCTACCAAGCCTTGAAGAAGTGTGTGCTCAGATTCAGATGGAACAAGGATCTCTTGGCCTATTTGGAGGCAAAGGCGAGTTAGTTATGAGTAACCAAGCTGAAGGACCAGGACCAGGACCAGTAGCAAACAAAGGGGTTTACAAACAAGATGATAAAAGAGTCTTGAAGTGTGATCATTGTAAGAAGAAGGGCCACATGAAGGATAAGTGCTGGATACTTCATCCTCATTTGAAGCCAAACAAGTTCAGAGAGTCACAGAACCACTACCAAGATGCTAGAGCCCACTTCTCAACTGAAGGAGATGAACCAGTGACTCCTTCTGGATGCTCATCAATGTGCTCTAACACTGGTATGGGAAAGGGCATGGTGACAACCTCCTCTTACTCCACTGCAAGGTCCAACCCTGATGAGAACATTAAGAGGTCTGACTTGGATGCTCTCATTAAGGCCTTAAAGGAGAACTCTAGTAACCTTAACACTCTTGATATCTCTCTTAATGCTTCATACACTGATGGTATTGCAATGAATGGATTAGGCACTACTAGACCATTAGTTATAGACTCTGGGGCATTACATAATATGATTAGTGATTCAAACTCGATTACTAATATAAAACCATTCCTAGGAAATGTTATGATAGCTAATGGTGATAAAGTTCCTATAAAAGGTGTAGGTGATCTAAAATTGTTTGATAAAGTGTCTAAAGCTTTCTATATGCCAACCTTTGCTTCTAACCTTCTGTCAGTTAGAAAGGCCACTAATGATTTAAATTGTCATGTTACTTTCACCCCTAATGAAGTTTATTTTAAGGATATTGAAACCAGTAAGTTGCTTGGCAAAGGTGGAACCAAGGGTGACTTGTACTTGCTTGAGGACACTCTGCTAGCTTCTGATTTATCTTGTGCTTTAAACTCTGTTTCTGAATTACCTAAAGATGTAATATGGCATGCTATATTAGGACACCCTCATTCTCGTGCCTTGAACATCATGTTGCCTAGTGTTTCTTTTAGAAGTGATTGTGAAGCTTGTATTCTAGGAAAACATTGCAAGTCTGTGTTTCCTAAATCAGTGACTATCTATGAGAATTGCTTTGATCTTATTCATTCTGATGTTTGGACAGCCCCTTGTGCATCTATAGAACAACATAAATACTTTGTTACTTTTATAGATGGAAAATCTAAGTATACATGGTTAACTTTGTTGAAATCTAAGGATATGGTGCTAGAAGCTTTTAAAAAATTTCAAAGCTATATTGCTAACCATTTTCATGCCAAGATCAAAATATTTAGATCAGATAATGGAGGAGAATACACAAGCAAAACCTTCAAACATCATCTTGCAGCACAAGGCATCATCCATAAAACTAGTTGTACCTACACACCTCAACAAAATGGTGTGGCTGAGAGGAAAAATCGACATCTAATGGAGGTGGCCAGAAGCATGATGTTTCATATGAATGTTCCTAAGCAGTTTTGGGGTGATGCAGTAGTGACTGCCTCTTACCTAATCAACAAGATTCCTACAAAAGTGCTCAGTGATATATCACCTTATGAGGTACTCAACAAAACCAGACCATCTATAGACCATTTGCGTGTGTTTGGGTGTGTGTGTTTTGTTTTGATTCTAGGTGAACAGAGAAACAAGCTAGAGGCTAAAAGCACAAAAGCCATGTTTATTGGATACTCTCCAACTAAGAAAGGCTACAAGTGCTATGTACCAGAGACAAGAAAGGTGCTGATCTCCAGGGATGTTAAGTTTATGGAGTCTAGAGGTCACTATAATGAAAGGAGTTGGGATGATGTCAAGGACCTCTCTCAGTCTTCTTCGGATAGAGCTAACAACTTGAGAGTAATTTTAGAAAACCTTGGAATCCACTTACCAAATGAACCTGAGGGAATCAAGAAGACACCAGTTCATGATACTACTGAAGATGAGGAGAATATTGGAGTCACTCATCCTGATCATGAGGGGGGCAATGACACAACTCAGCCTGAGGAACAAGTACAGCAATCTGAAGACTCAGCAACAGCTCATGATCACATTGAGATGCCATCAAGTACTGAGGTTCAACCAGAAGATGAAACCCAATTAGATGAGGATGAAGAATCTGATAAGATACAACCTTTGAGAAGGAGTACAAAGATCAAGAGACCAGCATCGAATTGGATTAATACAAGGGTTTACTTCAATGCATAAGCAGTAACTCACCCAATGAGTGCAGTATGCTCTCTAGCTCATTATCCAGAAGAACATCAAGCTTTCATTGTGGAGTTGGACCAGGAATATATTCCAAGATCTTATGCAGAAGCAATGGAGGATGAAGAATGGAAAAAGTCAGTTGGAGATGAGATAAATGCTATGATCAAGAATGATACTTGGTATGAATCTGAGCTCCCCAAAAGCAAGAATGCTGTGACAAGTCACCTACTCTTCACAATCAAGTACCTAGAAAATGGAAAACCAGAAAGGAAAAAGACAAGACTAGTTGCAAGAGGCTTTACTCAGGTCTATGGAGAAGATTACCTTGATACATTTGCACCAGTAGCCAAGCTTCACACCTTAAGGATTGTGATGCTGTCTGCGAATATTGAGCACTGTATGTGACCAGTTTCTACACTCCAAATACTACTAACCATCTATCCGCACCCACAACACGACATTTTGCTACAAGTAGAGTTTTCGCTGACTTGTATAATCTGAAGGAAAACTTACCCTTCACCGCTGTCAACCGCAACTCTGAAACTAGTGCATCTTTTACTGATAAAACTCTGGTGACATAGATATTTTCAGCATTCAGTCTTCCTCCTTCAATACCATATGTCGCTTCCAAAACCTTAAACACACATATTGTCTTCTTCTTCCTCATCCTCATCTTTAACTTTCCATACTCACTGTAATCTTCACCATTATCCAACCGGATCAGCAACATATGGGAAATCAGCATCCTCCTCTCCATCATCATTAGGTAAATTATTATCATCTTCTTCCCCTTCATCATCTTCTCACCTTCCTCATCTTCTTCCCCTTCATTATCTTCTTCACCTTCCTCATCTTCTTCCCCCTTCATCTGAAACTTCTTTACCATCTCCACATTTTTTTTTCATCAGAAATTTTTCTCATCTTGCTTCAGCTTGATACACAAAGACGTACATCATGTGTTTTAGTAATCTTGATCAAGTTCCCAACTTGTCGATCAATAGTAACATGAATATGAGGAAGGTCTGGTAATGAGTAGGTTAACTCAACAACACTTTGTGTTCATGTCCATGTTATAATCCTTGAGCAATTTCGACAAGCTCGGCATGTGTAGAACCTTCACTCAAAAAGCCAATTCTCGCTCCCTTAACATTATCAACCACAAAAAACCCAACAATCATCTTTCACCAAGCATTCTTCGTAGACTACAGTCAACTTACGCATCATCTGCAAAAATAAAATTAGAGAATATTGGCAAATATAAGAACATCAAGGTCAAAAAATTAACCCAGAAGTCTTCCCTGGAAGTCTTATATCATTACTAGAAACATTAATAACATATTTGATAACCTTTAAGTTATCACCAATAAAGTTATGAATTTCATTCACGACCCCAAATATTGTCTAAAACATATGAATTAACAATAAAATTTAAAAAATTCACTTTAAATTTGAAGAAAA
Source organism: Moricandia arvensis (assembly GCA_905132765.1). Taxonomy (NCBI): domain Eukaryota; kingdom Viridiplantae; phylum Streptophyta; class Magnoliopsida; order Brassicales; family Brassicaceae; genus Moricandia; species Moricandia arvensis. The sequence goes on from CAJHQP010002597.1 coordinate 67,087, forward strand.
CGAAGGTTTATTATACATTGTCGTAGAAGAATTTTGTGGAAGTCTTCCAAGAGAAGACTTTCGTGAATTTTTTCCCCAAAAGACATCTCTGGAAGTCTTCCATTTAGTTCATTTTGCAATTGACAATTTACAAAGGAAGACATTCATGGAAGTCTTCCAACTTTCCTTCCTGGACTCCAATGGAAGTCTTCCCGGATAAACATGTTAGTTTTGTAATTGACTAATTTGTGTCAAAATTTTGATTTTTTACAGAAGACTTTCCGGTAAGTCTTCTACCAGAAGACTTTCACAGATGTCTTCTCAACTTTTACATTAAGTCTACTCGCTGTCATGGAAGTTTGTGTAAGTTACATTTGCAATTGAAAAATTAAACTTAAACATTTAATTTAATCAGATTTTTATTCCGCGATTCTTGTCAAACATAAAAATCACAGAATAAAAATTTGGAGGACTTCCACGTAAGTATTCCATCGAAATATTTACTTGGAAGTCTTCCAATTAAATTAAATGTTATAAGTTTAAATTTTCAATTGCAAAAGTAACCTACACAGACTTCCACGACAGGGAGCATACTTAATGTAAAAGCTTAGAAAACTTTCCTGAAAGTCTTCCAGTGGAGGATTTACCGGAAAGTCTTCTGTAAAAAGTCAAATTTCTGACATAGAGTAGTCAATTGTAAAACTAACCTGTTTATCCGGGAAGACTTCCCTGGAAGTCTTATCAATTTTTTTTGTCAACAAAAGAATGTTGGAAGACTTCAACGAAAGTCTTATCTAAAAAAACACACAAAAAGTCAATTGCAAAACTAACCTATGTTTTAACTAGAAGACTTCTGCGGAAGTCTTCTTTGTCGAGAATACTTACATATAAGTCTTCTCGCGAACAAATCTGGGTAAACAATTTGATTCATACCTTAAACCACTGAGAAAACTTGCTTAGTTCTCCAAGCACACATAACTTCACCTAGTGACCATGAATAATGAGCTTGAATGGCTATATGAATCATAAAAACTTTAGGATAAAAAACGTTAGTTTTTCGATGAATATATAGAGAAATTGAGAGAGATGTAGTTTTTGTGGATAAGATATGAGATAAAATGAGTGAAAATCAATTTTTTGATGCATGAAGAGCTTCATATTGGTTGTTCATGGTTGTTTGGTGAATTGATGGCAATTGCATTTTCGTGAATAATTGATGAAAATGAAGATGATAGAGTAAAACATAATTTTCGAAAACTTACTTAAAGGTTTCCAGTAAGTCTTCCAGTGGCATTTTCGTGAATAATGAGAACTTTTGGGATGGATAGAGCAAGTCCAAATTCCAAGAAAAATGTTAGTTTTATTTTTGACTTCAAATTTTGAGTCAAATTTGCAAGACACCCAATTATAATTTATATAATTACAAGTGTTTAACATGAATACTTTTCTAATTATCTCATCTCGCACATGGTGTGAGTCACTATCTAGTATAATGTATAGAATGAGTATGTATACAAGCTCTATTTATAAGAGCATATGAGATATCTGGGCACTTTATAATGTTTGTAGTATTCGAGTATTTAGAAAACTATATATGAATAATTCAAAAACCGTAAGTTGACAAATTTATATACTATTCTATATCTTTGGTCAATTAGTATATAGTAGTATAAGGCATAAAATTCATTCTCTAATAACTCTCTTGGTATAAAATTAAGTATACACTATAAGTTGAGCAGCAAAATATCCATATATGAAAATGGCTGATTCCCCCATCAACTAATTGCTTCCCGTTTTTTCATACATGAACATTTAAGCCATGCCAAAACCTAGACGAACAATTCTATTTTTATAATTTCATATACAAACTTTTAGTCTATACCGAAATCCACAAGAACAATTCTATTTTTGAATTTTACACGAATTGTCAATTTTATACTAATTGCCACAAAGCCATAAAAAGTGTTAGTATCCGTTAACAAGTTGAGGGCCGTTTTAATTTGGATTTAAATAAAACGAATACGACATCGTTTTAGTGTAATTTCTCCTTAACAAAATAGTGAACGACGACATTTTGTTTCTCTTCTTAAATTGGAGATTAGGTTTTCATCTTTGGTTTCACCACACAGACCAACAACACTGTATTCATTTTCTAATTTAAAAGACATCACATTAGAAAGCTTTAAAGGATCCAAAATAAGCTATAACGATATTGTTGGCATGTGTCGTGAAAAAAACGACATTGTATTTATTTTATTTAACCCAAACTAAATCGAGTCTCCACTTGTTAATAGATACGAAGAGCACCCGCATCAGTTGGTTTTTGAGGTACGTATCTGAAAAAATATTAACAGAAAAAGTAAAAGTTAGAAAGATAAGTTAGTGAGTATGAAGAACGATCATTTATACAGAAATTATCAAGCTTATTTGGGGTACTCTTCTCCAAGTGTCAGCTTTTTACAGATACATCTTTTTAGAAAATATTAATTTTAATTGCATAACAAATTACATTTATTGGTAAACAAATTACATTTAAAAATATTAATAAACAAATATTTAGGTACTCACATAGAGAAATTTGTCTCTAAAGATGCTCTAACACCGTTTATGATTTTCTGGCAATTAGATTAAAATTGATAGTTCATGTATGAAATTCCAAAAACGGATTTGTTCGTATGGGTTTCGGTATGAGCTAAAAGTTTGTATATGAAATTCAAAAAACGAAGTTATTTATTTCGATTTCGGTATTGGCTAAAAATCCGTATATGAAAAATCCAGGAGCAGTTAATTCATGGAGAAATTAGTCATTTTCCCGAATAAGGATAGTGACATTGTTCAAATATTTTTCTCTAGCTGATATTGTATCAATACTTGTCATTTCAGAGTGCAATATTTATTATATTTTCTGAGCGAAGATGATACGATATACATTCGGTAAATGATGGAGTTTAATAGTTTTTATTATGTAGAAGGTAATAATAAATGCAATAGCATTGGTTAAGGTAATACAATTTAAGAAACAAAATTATGTAATATGTATGGTACCTTGGAATATATTCAGTATCGTGACAAGAAATATCGTTCCACTTTCCGAAACTAGATCACAAAGAATTTCGTCTTTCATTTAGAAGGTAACTAAAGACTTGTTGTATTTCTGTTGTCCTTAGCTTTGCTGATTTACTTTGCGTGTTTTGCAAACATTTGCCTTGAACTGCATTTAAGTATTCATTATTTATTATTTAATTATTTTTTTGACAATGTATTGAAATAGGTAGTAGGATAATATTTTTATTCCAACTATTTATTAGGTGGTAATAAAAAGTAATTGCAAGAGATATAAGTTATTTTCTAAAAAAGGATAACAATTTAAACCCAATAAAAGAGTACTTATATAAGTGAAAGTGACTGTTTAAAAAACTAAAAAGTCCCGAACGAAAAATATAAGAAACCAGATCCAAAAAATAATCCTCAACATCATTGTCTCGCTCTTCTTGGTTTTTTATTTTAGAGAAAAGAGTTTCTGAAGAATCACCAGAACCCTCGGAAACTTTCCTCGGGAGACTGCAATGTTAAGACTTTCTCAAGAGAAAAGAGATTTGAAACGAAATCTTTTACCAACGTGGGTGTAAACATCGTCCTATATTCATACCACTTGTTCACTTTAGTTTTTGTAAAACCATTAATTTTGTGGATTCCTAAAGCATATGACACCAAAAAAATAGATTTTGGAGATATAACAGAAATATACACTAAAATATCAATATAGAAAAGTAACTCACATCAGCATAAAACAAATCTAGGGTTTTATTTTTGGTAAACAAATCTAGGGTTTTATGGTTAGAATACGAATCATGATGTGATTTCGACAACTCCTTAAGAAAAAAATATGGTTGCTACGTTCTAAGAATTGAAAAGTTAATTAATGTTTTTTGTTTGAACACAAACTTACTTTCATTAGATTAACTTGAAGAACTACAAAAGCAAGATGGAATTGAACATCCTCTTGGAAAATAAACAGAAGATACAATAGCAAATTCGATTAAACAAGATAATTCTTCATAAGAAGATGACAGCGAATTCGAGACAAAGCTTGAATGCGTCGAGGAAGCATGTACAACAAAGTCGGACATCTGTGATTTAGTCACTTTAAATTTTGACGTTGAAAGCCAACCCTCACCAACGAAAAAACTGAAGTAGTCTCGATTTTACCTTCTGGTCTCGTACACGCTACACAAGTTAATTAATGTTTACTGTAGTAAAATTATAATAATAATGGAATACTTTTTTGTTAGCTGTCCATTATCCATAGAAGAGGCTGTACGAACGCTTTAGCTACCTTTTTAGAAAAAATAATATTTAATATATTAAAATCTTCCCAGAGGAAATCAGATAATAGGGAAACGGCCAAGCTATGTTACAAAACAATCAGCTACAGAAAACTATGGAGATAGATCTGAGCAGCAGAGACTAAGAGGTATGTGTAGTTCTAGTGAGTGAAGACATTAGGTCGAATGTTTTTAATTTTATGAGTCACACTAAACCATAATTTTTTTTGGTTTGTTCATTTAAGTTGTTTGGCAAAGTATTTTACTATGTTCTAGTTTTAGTGCTAAATAGTGTTTTAAAAGTAAATTAGAGCTTGATCATGATCCGTGCGTCAATGCGAAATTATTTTATACTTTTTCATAAATTATTTAATAACATTTTTAACCATATAAATATAACTTATTTGGATTTTTTAGGTTTTTATGAACCTATCCGGACCAAGAAGAATCCAACTTGAATTCCGTTCAAAACATTTTAATATCTGAACAAAGTTTTATTTTAAAATCCAAATATTAGATACCCAAAAACCTCAATATGTATCCAAACCTGTACTTGAATGCACATGTATAACTGATTACTAGGATAAGATCTGCGTCTTGCGCTGGGTGAAGTGATTATTTTAATTATTATTTGGACTATTAAACATTAGTTTGACTTAATTTGGATATTTAGTTGGTTTTCATATAAGTTTTTTATGAGATTTAATATCATGTTGAAGAATTAGAAATTAAATCAACAACTTTTACTTGTGTTCAGTTTAAATCGTTGAGGTATTTGATTTACTAGTTATAAGAAAAATACAATTACTATTTATTTGATTTTATGTTTTATCCAAACTTTTACTTCATTTCAGCCAACTGGATGAGGTCATCAAGAACCTCGAGTTTAGCTTGAATGATGGCCACTTCGATCTTCAGATTGTGCTTCGCAACCATAGCATCTGTTTGCTCCTTGTGCATAAAGAGAATAGCCCTATAGTAGCCGTATAAGCCTCCTCCAATCAAGAATCATAATCCTCTTCCATTTTTTTTGTTTTTGAGTTTCATATAGGAGTTCCCTCCCATTTTCTGCATGTTGATAAACAAAAAAATCTGTTTGTTAAAAGTATATTGAAACGTATACACTGACGTAAAAGATTAAACAATAAGTTACGGATTAGAACTAAGCCCAAAGATTTTTTAAACAATATAATATTTTCTCTTTAGTTAGATCTTAACAAATATAACAAATATATTGAAACCTATTCTTTCTATTGTTTAAAAGAATTGAATATTTAAATTGATCAACAACTTCTTACAAACCCTAGAGCAATGATAAACATGTACTGTTAAATAAACAAAGACTAAGAAGAACTAACAAAACCGTGATTTGGAGAGAGAGAAAGGATGCAGAAGATATATATATATATATTTAGGGTTTGTAAGAAGAGTTAAAATGTAGAGTCTTTATATAGAAGGAAATATTGTAGAATGATGTCAATTCGCTAGACCAACAGACCCTTTCAATGGTACTTTTCATGTTATAATTGGGCCATTCGTTTAAGTAATCTATTACCAATTCTTGAAAATTTTGGCCCAATAAAAAATTTAAAAGACAAAACAATGAAAACCAAAAAGACACAATTTAAAACAAAAACATATCGGTTTTTTCCATAAAAAAAATAAAAGACAAAACAATGAAAACCCAAAAGACACCCACTAAATATTTAGTTTTGTCTATTATGTATTTTTAGGTTACTTTGATTTATTAGAATATAGTGCATATCTATCGATTTCGTCTGAACTGTAAAAGAGATTTAGTAATAACTGTTGATATATTAAATTTATATAATCGGAAAAGGAATTTTATATATTATATTCCTTTTAGATGATGCGTTAAATTTATAAGATATACCATGCAGTTTATTCAATGTTACATAATTTACCGAGTAATATTATCTTGATTACATGTAGTTATGTTTTGCTATTTAGGACCCAAAATTGAGGAACACGTATATAAAAGATGAATCAGTAACCATCGATTACCCCCACACAAAGAAATATCATACATTGTGTATCACTGATAAAGAGTCTAATAGAGTTCAATAGTTTTTTCAAATTATTATAGAACATAATGAACAAGTTGGTTTGGATTCGGTAGTTAAAAGGGGTCTCATTTTAACTATATATTGGCGCTACCTCATAGAAAAGGTTACCCGAAACACAATTTTTTATTGAGTCTAAACTTCAGAAATAATTTTACCAATCTAAAACCAACTAAAGAGTTTTGGAACCCTCAAAAACATATTTTTAAAAAACATAAAAAAAAATGAAAAGCAAATGTTGACATAGAACTCCAATAATTCTGTAGTCAACATCGTCAATTATCTTGAGGTAAATTCATATTGGAAAGAATAGAACCCTAATTCATTAAAAAATTATAGTTCACATTAGAAAGAATACTATATAACATATGTGAACTGATTATCATAATGCAACTAATATTAAATTTACTTAGATTTGAAGTGTTATATTTCAGCAAGGGATGAATCAAATAAAATATCTGAACATCCTTCAACGTTTGTGAGATGTCTTAACTGACCTATACATATCACCAATTGAGTTGACAAACAAATATTGTAAATTTGATCAATAAATAATCTATATTATTATGACTTACCTTCACCCCACTCAATTCGCCATAACTTCAATACACATACAACAACCTTTGCAGTCGATCTTATAAAGTTTTCAAATAACTTATTAGCTATAGTTCCATAGGAAGCACACTTGATTTCTTCTGTCAAACTGCATAAGATGAAATATTTGTGATTTTATCAAATATGAACTGCTCTAATAACCACAATACGGAGTAAGAATAGTTGTCTAAGTAAATGGAAGTAAACATACTACCCACATATATATATTATCCACATATACCATCACCCCAATCAATACAATCATCACATACAATCCTCAAACATCATTCAACCATGTTTTAACAACCTAACAATAGATTCATGTCCTTCACACATCAAACATCAAGATATATACCATATGTATAAGTATATATATATATTTATAGATCTATTGAAAACAACGTGTAGGGATGAATGATCAACCTAGACACCTCTACCATGATGAGAGAATGATATAAGGAGATAGAGATTGCAACAAGCCCTCACCTTAGCCTAGATCTGTGAATTGAAAGACGAAACGAAGTAGATCTCCGTTCTATGGATCCTCACGAACCAGATCTAAAAATACAACGGTTGGTTTCCATCCAAACCGTAGATCAGAGATCCAGAAGAAGAAAGAGACACGATAGAACTACAAGAGAGTGATTAGGGTATCCTAACCCTCACCAGTGGCTGGATCTAGAACAAAAAGAGAAGAACTTAAGGAAACAATGAGAAGGGACTGAAACACGGCAAGATCTCTTCTCTGGTGAGCCTGCACGGTGGTCGGTAGAAATCTGGTGGCCGGCGGCTGCTCTTTCTCCAACTGGGCAGGGCTTTGCTGTGTTTTGCTTCTCTGGAGAAAACCTAAGGGGCTACCTCCTTTTTATAAGAGAGGAAGGGGAAAACCCTAGGGTTTTCTCTACATGGGCTATAACATCATGGGCCTGTCTATTATTTTCTGATCCCGGGCCCGGGATGTGACAACTGTCCCCCCCCCACTAAACAAGAATTCGCCCCCGAATTCACGTCAACACCTAAAGGTAGTTCAACACTCGGGAACAACTCTGGATAAGACGATCTCATTTGTGACTCTGGTTCCCAAGTATCCTCACGAATTCCATCTCTTTCCCAACACACACGGACCATCTTTGTCCTTTTCCCTTGGACATCCATGTATTTCATCTCTGAAACTTCAACTGGTTTACTTTGAGCCGTTAGATTGCGACTAACATCTACTGGTGGCTGTTGGAGGATCAACGTTGGATCTCTGACTACCTTTCTCAGTACTGACACATGAAACCCATTGTGAATATCAAATAGCTCTTGCGGTAACTCAAGTCGATATGTTACTGCTCCAATCCTCTCAATGATGCGATATGGACCTAAAAACCTTGACTTTAACTTTTTCAACTTGCGGTACTCGGTTGTTCCTCGATATGTTCTCATTTTCAAGTATACTTCATCTCCTACTTCAAACTCTGAAGCTTTTCTTCTTTGATCAGCATAACTCTTGTGTCAATCATGAGCCTCTTTCAACCTAGACTTAAGCAATTCCACTTGCTCAATGGTGTCCTTAACTATTTATCGCTCTAAGTCTCGTCTCTCCCCCACTTCTGTCAAACACAGTGGAGTTCGACATGGTCTTCCATATAGAGCCTCATATGGAGACATCCCAATGCTAGAATGGTAGCTATTGTTGTAAGCAAACTCAGCCAACGGTAGAAACTGGCCCCATTTTCCTTCCCAATCAATAGGTGTGGGCATATTAACCGAAACCCGAACCCGAACCCGAACCGAACCGAAAAACCCGAACCCGAATCCGAACCGAATTAAAAAAAAAACCGAACGGTTATAGGCTTCAGTGACTTCGGTTACCCGTACCCGATAGGTTATACCCGATAACCGAAATAATACCCGAACCAATCCGAAATTATATATAGCAAGTAACCCTAATATTTACCCCCTTTCCTAAATCTCTTCAGCTACCCCAAATTCTCTGAATCTAGTTTTCAAAACCTACCCTATACGACCTTTGATTTTCAAAACTGGAACCTACCAAAAGTCTTCTATCTTCGGCTTCTTCTCCTTCTTCGACAAGGAGAAAGAAATCAAAGGTAAATCCTCTTCTTTTCTAAATTGAAATAATATAAGCTTCTTCTCTTTTTGTTTCTGTAAGTTTATTACTTGATTAAGTAGAGACATGTCGAAGGTTTCATGTTAGAGACATGTCAAAGGTATAAGAACATGTTTCATGTTAGATGATGCTCTCCTACTCTGTTCTCATTTTTTTTCCACTGCTGAGTCCGTATCTTGTTTTATTTTCTTTGTCGGTTGCTCAATCTGATCCATCACAGGGCTTTCTAGACTCTGAAACTTCTCCAAAGGATGATGTAGTGTGTAGCAGTTATCGTAGTCTGTTGTTTCTTGTTAGCATCTCAGTTAGTTTCTTGGTCTCTGACAAGAGGTTAGTATGTAAGAGTGCCAAAATAATAATCTCTCTTAACGTGTTCAAATTTCTCGTCTTTTTGCCATAAGTTGGTATTCTCCTCGGAGAACCGTAATGATTGCTTAGTTTGAAGAAACAAGGTAAGATTCTCTGGTTAAATGTCATTCCTTGGAATCCTATGCAATCACATGTCCACTTACATATAAGTCATATAACTATATAAGGATATGGCTGAGGAAGTAACGAGATAATCCTTGATTAATAATTATATGTAATATGTAATGTTGTGCGTTTGTACTTTATTGATCACGACAATAATAAAAATGATTAACGTGTCTTTAGTCAGTGGAAGTTGAGGTCTGAGGAGGGAAGAACAGTCCATCAAAAAAAAATGTTTTATTAATGTTTTAAAGTCACAAACCAAGTCTGGTTTTGCTTTATTTGGTCGTAAGTTGGTGTCAAGAGTGAATGGGTAATTGCTTCTTTATATATACAAAATAGAAAAGAGTGTCTATGTGCATAATAGAAAGTTTAGGATTGTTCTTCTTGCTTTATTTTACATGAGTTATAACATGATATAAACAGAGATGTCGTTTTGTTTATTGACAGAGATGTTGCTTTATTATGATATAAACAGAGATGTTGCTTTATTATGTCAGTTGATTATTGAACTAACATTGTTTTCGTTTTGTTAACAGATGGATTCATCATCACTACCTTTTGAAGGCACTGTAAACAGAGATGCAGCAGAAGAGTTTCATACTCCAGAGTCTGATCGAAGAGGCAAACGAAAACAATCACCTGAAGATAGTCAGGAGCAGAGTAAAACAAAACGTGTACTCCCCACAAGATCTGATGTATGGGAACACTTCCAAAGAAGTAAAGAGAACCGTGACAAATGCGTGTGCAACTACTGTCTAAAGAGCTACACTTGTCCAACAAAGTCTGGAACTACCAATTTGCGCAATCATCTTAACTGTTGCAAGCAATTCAAAGCATGGCAAGATGGTCAAGATCATACTAAGAGCCAACAGAACATTACTAAGGATGGTCTTTTGAAGAGTGCAAAAATTTCAGAGGATGTGTTTTGTGAAGCAGCAAACAAAATGCTCATAATTGGACAACTGCCACTCTCCTTTGTTGAAAGTGTAGCTTTCAGACACTTCTGTAATAAGGTAATTATAATAATGTTATCTTTTAAAATTTTAAACACATGTGATAATTTTTTATGTAAACCTATGTTAATATATCTCTCCTTTTATGTGTAGACTAACCTCCCTAATCCTCATTCAAGACGTACAGCTACTAGAAAGATAGTAGAGATGTATGTTAAGAGAAAGGTTGCTCTTAAAAAAATGTTTAAAGATAACAAGCAAAGAGTCTCAATCACCACAGACATATGGGTGTCTCAAGTAACAAGTAACTAATAGTTTTGGATCAGTTTTTAAATTTTATTTAATGATCCTCTTTTGATATAACTAATCTTTCATTTTGTTTCTTACTTCGTGCAGGGGCTAGCTATATGGTGATAACAGCTCACTACATAGATGCATATTGGCGGTTGAACAAACTGATCATTGGGTTCAAATATGTAACCGATCACAAAGGTAAGACTATTGCATCTGTTCTCTTAGAATGCTTAGCTGAATGGGGAATAGAAAAGGTGTTCTGTATCACTGTGGACAACGCAACTGCCAACAGCAATGCTTTGATGCTTTTTGAAAGTAGCTTCTCTGAGGTATCTGATGAATCATTAGTTATGAAAGGGGAATTTCTGCATATGAGATGTGCTGGTCACATTATTAATCTGATTGTGAGGGATGGCTTGTCAGACATAGATGATAGCGTGACTGCAATTCGAAATGCAATCTCATATGTAAGATCTGGAATTAATAGACAGAGAGCGTTTGAGCTTAAGGTAGATTCTGGTAGGATGAAAAGAGGAAGTCTGCCACTTGATTGTGTTACTAGGTGGAACTCAACCTACTTGATGTTGCAGAGAGCACTTATTTACAAAAATGCGTTTGATAAGATGGGTTTTGAGGACAAACCATACAATGATCATTTCATGGAGTTAGACAAGGGGAAAAAAAGAGTCGGACCTCCTGAAAGTGAGGATTGGCGTGCTGTTGGAAGACTAGAGAGGTTTCTTATTATCTTTTATAACTCAACCTTAGTTGTCTCAGCGTCTACCACGCTCAATGCCCATAAGTGCTATGGTGAGATAGTAAACATAGCATCTAATTTGAAGTTGCTTTGTAATAGCTACGATGCTGATCTGAAAGTTAAGGCTGAGGAGATGTTGAAGAAGTTTGATAAGTATTGGGATGGGTTGAAGAACATTAACAAGATTTTGGTGGTGGCAAGCGTATTTGATCCTTCAAGAAAGATGAAGTTTGCAAAGTTGTGCTTTGAGGATCTTTACGGTGAAGAAAGTATGGAGGCTAAAGAGCTAAATGATTCAGTTCTTACTATTCTATCTGATTTGTTCAAGGAGTATAGTGAAAGAAATGGTAAACAAGCTGCAAAAAATGTGCAATCATCTCAGTCTACTCAGTCTACTCAGTCCTCACAATCACAAGAACAGCCAGCAATAGACTTTCTTGACGATGAACTCGGCTACCACAGGATTGAGAAAAAGTACAACACGATGTTAAAGGAGAGTGGAGTGAGAGACATCAACGAGTTGGAGGCTTACCTAAAGGCTGACGTTGAGACTGGAGCTTTAACGGCTGGATCTGACTATGTTCTTTCTTGGTGGAAAGTAAACTCTGGAAAGTACCCAATTCTATCACAGATAGCTCATGATCTTTTTGCTATGCAAGTATCTTCGGTTGCATCTGAAAGTGCATTCAGCACGAGTGGGAGGTTAATAGACCCACATAGGAGTTGCTTAACTCATTATATGGTTGAGGTTCTCATGTGTACAGAACAGTGGATGAAACAAGATATCAAACTTGAATCAAAGGTGCTCACCAATATTCAGATACTTGGAAATGTTGAGTACGAAGAAAAGATGGAGAGAGGTTTGTAACGTTCTTCTATTACTTATATTTTTCTCTTTTTATGTTTGTTAACACTTACTTTTGCATTACTTCAATAGAATATGAACATGTATCACAACCACAACCACAAGACTAAAGGACTAAGCTAATAGGGATTCGGTTCAGGTAATAACATGTTCTTCTCATCTGTTACATTTTCTTGTTGTGATTTTTTTAATCTTCTAACATCAGATTTTATATCTTTTGGTGTTACAAGATGAGGATGAGTGATAAGAAGACATTTTCAGTTTCTTAATGATCTAAGACTATGTTTTTGTTTTAAGTTTTGGTATGAAATCGTTGTGTTACTTTGGGATTATAGCACATGTTGTTTTGTTTCAGTTTTGACGATTGTTATTTATGGAAACATATTTAAGTTTGGTTTGAATGTTAAGGAAAAAAATTATATGAATATGCATTTCGGTTTGTTTGGGTGTATCCGAAATAAACCGAACCCGAAAAAAATATATCCGAACCCGACCCGAAATATAAAAAAACCCGAATGGGTGCTAGACCCATTAACCGAAAAACCCGAAAACCCGAATCACCCGACCCGAACCCGAACGGGTATCCGAACGCCCAGGCCTACCAATCAAGTACACAAGCTCTTAACATGTCCTCAAGCGTTTGTATTGTCCGCTCAGACTGTCCATCGGTCTAGGGATTATAAGCCGTGCTAAGGTGTACTTTTGTACCCAATGCCTTCTAAAATGCCTGCCAGAATGCTGATGTAATCTTTGGGTCACGGTCCGATACGATACTTACTGGCACTCCATGCAATCATACCACTACTTCTAGATAATTTTGGGCTAAACGATCTGCTCCGTCAGTCTTTTTAATAGCTAGGAAATGTGCAGATTTGGTGAGTCTATCCACGATCACCCAAATCGCGTCCTTCTTCCCAGTTGTTATTGGCAACCCGGTAACAAAGTCCATTGTCACCATATCCCATTTCCGTTCGGGTAATGGTAACTCTTGTAATAGCCAACTTGGTAATTGTCTTTCTGCTTTAACCATCTGACAAGTATGACACTGCGAAGTCCAAGTGGCAACATCCCGCTTCATACAATCCCAATGGTAATAGCATTTCTGGTCTTGATACATCTTGGTACTCCCCGGATGTATGGAAAACTGAGAGTTGTGCGCCTGACGCAAGATCCCGTCCGTCAGTTCTTTAATGTTTGGCACACACACTCTATTTTTAAACAAGTATGCTCCATTTGTTGCAGTACTATATCCAACAACCTCTTTTGCTATCAGTCTCTGCAACGATTCATCTTCTTGTTGAGCTTTGCTGATCCTTTTTAGCAAATCTGCTTGATCCGGAGCATCTAAAGCGGCTGTTCTATCTTCAATAACAGTAGCACATAACCGCAAACTAGCCAAAGTGGCAACCAACTCTTGCACCTCCTTTGACTCAGAGACGTCAACCTTACGTCTACAAAGGGCGTCGGCAACTAGGTTTGCTTTCCTCGGGTGATAAACAATATCGAGAATGTAGTCTGCCAATAACTCAATCCACCTGTGTTGCCTCAAATTTAGGTCTCCCTGGGTAAAGATGTACTTCAAACTCTTGCGGTCCGAGAACACTTGCACCTTCTCTCAATAGAGATATGACCTCCAAATCTTAAATGCAAATACAACTGCAGCTAACTCCAAATCATGTGTCGGTAATTAACCTCGTGTGGCCTCAACTGCCTTGATGCATAAGCAACCACTTGTTTTTCTTGCATAAGCACACATCCTACTCCCGTCGCAGAAGCGTCCATATAAACCGTGTATGGTACACCTGACCTTGGTAATACCAATACTGGTGTCTGGGTAAGCTGTTCCTTCAGCCTTTCGAAACTCTTAGCACTCGCTTCTGACTCAAGGAAACGACGAGAAGGGACTGAAACACGGCGAGATCTTCTCTCCGCTGAGCCTGCGCGGTGGTCGGTAGAGCTCTGGTGGCCGGCGACTGCTCTCTCTCCAACTGAGCAGGGTTTCGCTGTGTTTTGCTTCTCTGGAGAAAACCTAAGGGGCTGCCTCCTTTTTATAAGAGAGGAAGGGGAAAACCCTAGGGTTTTCTCTACATGGGCTATAACATCACGGCCCTCTCTATTATTTTCTGGGCCCAGGCCCGGGATGTGACAACATATATAGTAACGAAGCACACATATATTGATATAATTGACGTAGTGTGCAAAAGCTACCATATAATGATGATATTATTTTGGCATATAAATGGTATTCGATTTAATGCTATACGAAATATAGAAACCATGTATATTATACATTATATTTTGTTATTAAATATAATATATATATACATATATATATATATATCCCTTATATATAAATAAGAAATAAACCAGCGTATTTAAAATAATTGTGTTATTCAATAACTTATGCACAAATGTGGAAATAATGCAAAATCTCTATTATTCCATAGAAACATGCCTTTGGACAATAGAATCGCACTTTCCTCAATAAAATATATCTCTTTTGATAACAATCAACCGTATACTTACTAATCATTACTTATCTTCAAAATGGTTATGGAAAACTTCCCTGAAAACCACATTCATCGTTGAACTCTCTAGTTGACCGTCCTTTTTAGTAATAAGTATCTTTAATCCTTTCCTTGATTTAACTCGAGAAACAACAACATACAATTATCCATGTGAAAACACAGGTCTAGGTAGATACAAACCAACCTTCACCAATGTTTGACCTTGACTTTTATTTATAGTCATACAAAAGCAACTTTTAATGAAAATTGCGTTCGCCTCATCTTGAAAGGAATTTTAGAATATGTTGGTGTGATTAGTAGACGAAGTAAGAAAACCATATCACCAACTCTGGTTCTTGTGATAACCTTTGCTTCAAAAATGTGGTTAGCAAGTTTCATAGTCTGCAACCTTGTCCCATTGCACAACCCTTTAGTAGGGTCAAGATTCCTCGTCAATATAACATGTGTACCAATCCTTAGCCTTATACAATGATAAGGTAACCATGATGATTTGATATTATTTAGAAATTCCGCGTGAAAAGTGAATCATCTTGTGATTTTGTATCAGCTGGGTC